>BPLQ01010526.1:0-48400 GCA_021605075.1 Caerostris darwini | reverse complement strand
GTATATTAGTTTCATATGAATGAGATCAATCTAAGATGAACCGATTTAAAGAAAAAATAGTAAACTTACGTTAAAATGCATGTTTATTATATTAATTACCTTTGTGATTTTTACTTGAGTGAATGGATTATTATATTGGAGGGCGGAAACTTGTATATGTAAGATTCCATAAAAATAAATTATTGTGAATGTTAAAAATTTAATTTTTTTAGAAAGTATTATAAATTTTTTTTCACATACGTCAGATAGTTTTTGTACAATGTTCTCATTTTATATATTTTTTGTAATTCTATAATTAAAAACATTTTTCGTAACGAGAAGTATTTTTTATTTCAGATCCATCTCCGATATTCGTTTCAAAAAGAGAAGCTATGCTTTTCAAGATGCTTATACAGACAGCTGAAAGTACGTATTTTTTTAAATTTTACTACACATAAAATAGCATTTGAAAAAAAATTATCAGCAATTTCATATTTTTGTTAAAGTTTAGTTTTATTTCTGGAAAGCATTATTTAAATATAGTGTTTTTCAGAAAAAAAAAATATTTATTCTGATATAAAATAAAAATCTTTTTAATTTCAAAATTTTAATTTTTAATTTTATTTTTTTTATTTTTTTAAAATTAATTTGATTTTAATACAAATATTTAAAAATTTTAAGAGAATTTTTAATTTAATAAAGAATTTTTTTATATCTTTAAAGTAACAATAACTTTAATTGGCCTTCATGTTTAAACTATGGCATGTCAGAAAAAAAAATTAGATTATCATTTAATGGCATACGGAAATGTTCTTTTATAGTAAAAATAACTACAAGTATAATGCAAAATATATTCTTGTAATTTAATCTATATATAATGTAAAATAAATTCTTGTAATTTGATCTATATATAATGTAAAATAAATACTTGTTATTAAATTAATTCCCTAAATAGTCTTAAAATTTTTAAATGTCTCTTTATTCTCTGTCATGCCTATATAATTAAAATAATGAAACAGGACAGCTTGACAACGCATAAAATATTACAGTCATATATTTAATTTCTAATAGCATCATTAAAATTGTTCCTTATTCGATTCTATGTGTTCGCATTGCCTCTTGTAGTTTTTCTACAAATGTTCCACATTTCAATTTACAAGTAGTAAATTATTTGCTCAATTAACGAAATACTACACAGGTGTCCATTAGCGCAGATAAAAAGCTATCCTGATATATATCTCCTTAAAGAACCCATGTAATAAAATTTGAAGAGACACTAGCATATCTCAAGTATGAGAATATTTAGGTCCTTGTTACAGCACCAAGTAAAGCTATTTCGTTTTGAATATACATAGAAGACGGAAATAACTATTGAGGCATTCTTCAATTCTTCAAAATTGAATAGGAATATCTTAATGCAAATTTTTTTTTTCTAAAATCCTATGGATTAAATTAATCATTAATTATATTAGTAATGATAATTAATGATTCTGATGTTAATATGATAATTCTGATTCACAATAACATTTATTTTAATTACTGTCATTAAAATAAAATAATGATTAATAAATTGGTTTTCATGTCATAAAGATATAAAGAATTTTATGTAATGCAAGATTCATAACGAACAATTCATTCAGATTATTTTACAAAGAATATACTTCTGTTTTCTGTAAAAGATAATCAATAATAAATGCAGAATACATTCGAAATTTTTCTTTTATCTGTCATTTTAATAATTAAACAATCGATCCAAACCTATTGAACAACATTTGAAAAGATCATATGGATACGTTTGTATTATTTATTAAGTTGTAAGATATCTTAATCAATATATTCATTATTCATCATAAAAATATTGAAACAGTAAGCTATCAAGCATGGCAAATTCCAGTTTTCATATTAAATAAATGTTTTAAAACGTCATTCTAACCCATAATATTTAGCAAATAATTAATATATAAAAGGCATGAGACGTTTTATTTGCGATTAAAATGCTCAATACAGCTCAAATAAAAGTAATTTGATATCGATTTCAAGTTTAATAAAAGTATGATTTTAGTACTGCATGCAAATTGAAAATATATTTTAGTGAACAATTTTTAATACATTTAAATTTCTCTGAACTTGAAAAATATTAATACAATATACATTAATACAATATATGTTTCTTCATTTTCTACTATAGTATTCCCTTCACTACCAACGTTTAAAGCTGTAAGCGATTTAAAGTTGAAAGAAATCATTAATATTTTGCTTCATTTTATCTTATTAATGTTGAAGTGTATAATGGTGATAAAATTATTTACCTTTAGTAAAAAAATATTTCTGAAATTTTCACGGAGTCGCAAATTTATTCAAAAAATACAAAAAATTTATTCAGTGTGAATGATAGTTTTAAATTATAAATTTAATAAAATGACTCTTTTTCATTATTCACAAAATGCCCCTTTAAAAATAGTTGTGATCTTCATAATTCAATTTTTTTTTAACTCATACCTCACTCAACAGCACTATAGTCTGGAATTATCTTTTTAAGTTATTGATATAATCTCATTTTCATGTGACCAAAATTATCAATAGCATTAAACTATTAGATAATTCATAAATCCCTATAATAAAAAGACTTATAACGTCGAAAATGCGAGAATCAGTTTCTCTCTTTCAGTTCAGATTCTGCGTATATTTATTCTTGTTTAATGAAAGAAAAAGAGTGAGTAGGGAAACATTTACATCAGTATAAATATAATTGAATGCAAAAAAATATCATTAGTTGGTTAGCGTACGAAATCTGAGTTAAGAGATATTTGAAGTCTACCAAGTTTGTGCATCAGAAATTACTTTTGTTCCCCACCTGAAATGATTTATCTAAGATAGAGCCCCCAATTATGAGTAGCCTTGCTCATAATGGGAGGTGGAGGAGGGAGCATCTCCCGTAAAGGTTGCCGCTTGGGGAAGAGTGTTTAATCTAAATTAAGGTGGGAACAGGAATGTTACTTTTAATAAGCCTTTTTGAGTTCACTTTGCAGAAGCTCTTAAGTTTCGGGTATTAGGGTAAACAGCAATCGCATTTTTGCATTGACAGTCTAATTATTTAAAAATATTCATCCTTTAAGCATTAGACTTTATTTGTCTGTCCAGATACATTTTTTTTATTAAAAGGTATTAATTCCAGAGTATTTGTAAAAAGCATATAAAAAGAACGTTGTGTTTGTTTTTTGCTGTTATATGTTGTAGTGGAATTTCAAATAAAACTTTTAATTATATAATTTACCAAATATTAAAACTAGTCATTTCAAATAAGCATTCTAAAAATGTCTTGGGTGATATGAATCTCTTTATTTTAAGACAGTTTAAATTGTCCCAGAAGGTATACTTAGGCTATGCCACTTTACGAGATTTATTAGACTCAATTTTCCATTTTGTGGGGAAAAAAAATTCTGAGAAAGACATTATTTTTTACACATTTCTTACTTTCCAATTTTAAAGGACGTAGTTATAATTCAATTTATGAACATAATTACAAATAGTTGAGATTTTCATATTGTTCTGTTCAAATTGTTCTTATAAGATGCATAATTTATTAATAACGTTTTTAATTAATAGTAAAATGAGGTAATAGGTAATTATCTTTTTCAGACTTAATCCACGGCTCACTTTTCTGTGTGAAAATAATTTTTTTCTTCATATTTCTGTGGCATTTGATGCTGTATTGCTTCCAAAATATTTGATGCCGCATAATATTGAAGGAAATGAAGTAAGTTGTTTAGTAGTATGTAATGTGTTTGTGTTAACGACATATTTTATAATCAAGTAGCCACGTGTGGATGGTTTGCACTGAGAGAGCATGTTATGAAATCCGACCAATGTTATTGAAAGGAAGGTTCCCTTGTGTTTGTGACAAATGAGCTTGAAAACATAGGATGGTGAAAAGGTCTTGTGGATGTGATATTAGAACCTATTTGTGCCATTCATTTTTCACTCAAAATTGAGTAACTAGAATGAAGGTAGAAAATAGTAGATTCTCTCTCATGATACCCTATAAAAGTCCCTCTCTCATAATAAAACCTGTATGAACTAAATCAGATACATATTTGCAATTTCAAACGGAGAATGATCTCATAGTAATCATCGACATTTGACTTTGAGTTTTGAAATGGAAGATATAAAAAAGACAAAATATGCATATTTTTAAATATTTATTTCTAAATGAAAGATTTTATGCATGTACTTCTAATCTGAAATGAAAATATATATTAATGTTATTGAAGAATACATAATATTGAAAAAAATTAAATCAGATACTAATTAACTAGTTTAGTGATAACTACTAAGAGAAATATAACAATTGAGCAACTGTGTTTTGAGCAATTTGTCAATATCTTCAAAACACTTTTAAAACAAGTTTATGGCAAATTTTCAAAGCAAAAAAAATGATTTCCATATGTTTTTCGTTTGCAACATGCAAAATTACTGGCAATTGTACTTTTAAAAATTTCTATAAAGGATATTTCTTTCCTTTATATCTATTTATTTTGTAGTAGCCAAATATGGAGATTTAATGTAGTTGTCTTCCATGGTAGGACAAAAAGTTACTACATGCTGTTCAACTAACTCCTTCTGCTACGCGGAATAGTATGAAAAAATGTTTTTGCCAAGCTCTAAGTGATAATTCACGTACCTGCCCAAGAAAAAAAAAGTTTCTCATTTTTATTAAATAAATATTATAAAATAATAATAAATGGTATAATGATGAAATTTAAAAAAAGAAAAATTTTGGGGATGAAAGGTAATTTAAATTTTAAAAATTTTTTCTCTAAAAATAAAATTGAAGCAAATGTGGTTTCATTCAATTGTTTATGTATTTCTAATCTGTTTCTCCGATGTCAAAACCTCTTCTGTAGCATCTGTTTTGTTTCAAATGATTTGCTATGGCATATTTTGATGCACAATACAGACAGCATTGTAGGTTAACGTTACAATTTAAAAATCACAAATGTTCATTCTTTTTTTGTAAAATAAATTGCCTAAATTATTTATTACAATTTTTTTACTCAACTTTATTTCTTTTATGAATAAAATATTAACTTAATAATAATATATATAAATTATAGGTTAAATGACAGTGAATAAAATAGTAACTTAATAAAAAAAAAAAAATTTGCACTATCTTACGAAATTATGAAAAAAAAGCAATTAATTTAAGATCAACAAGAAAAGGAATGAAAAAAAAAAAAAAAGGGATAATTTTAGAGTATTCAAAATGAAGTAAGCTGAAAATTTTATCAGCAAACACTTATTAACGAAGTTTGCTATTTCTATTTGGAAGTACTTTGTTCAGAAGATAGGTTCATTCTATCAATTTTTAAAAAATAAAGAAAGACAGGACGATAAGAAAAAGTAAAAATAAAATTGAAAGTAAATCATGTTAATAATAAAAAAATGTTAAATATTTGAGCATAGATTTTTCTTTTAGAAAAATGTATAAAATGAAAATAATTTAATTTATCATGCCATTTAACAATTTTCTTTTTTATTGACGAAAATTTATTAGAGAAAACGAAATTTTATTATCTCTCTCTCTCTCTTTATACACACACATATATATACTTCGAAAAATGTTAACAGAAAAAATTCAGGTAAATTGAAGCAAAAAGCTTCTTAAGCATTTCTTGTAAAAATCCTTAATATGCATTTTAAGAATTGAAAATACGAAATAAGAACAACACCAATTTTAGTCTCGATCTTTAATTAAACTTTTTCTAATAGCATTTGTATAGTGCTACTGTGCCCAAAAAGGAAGACCAATTATTTAAAAAAAAAAAAAAAAAAAACTATTTATTTATTCTTCAAAATTTTTTCATCGCCTTCAAAATAATCCCCTTCGGACACAATGCACTTATGCCGAACTTTTTTTCCCAATCCTCAATGCATGCTAAAAAGTCATCAGCAAGGATATACTTCAAACCGCGAACTGATTCACGTGAATCTATTCAATCATCTGAAAACGATATCCCCAGAGTGATCTTTTGAGCTTAAGCAATAGCGAGAAGCCGCATGGTGTGAATACGGTGGTTGGAGAATGACACGGGTTTCATTTTTGACGGAAAAGTCACGCAGAATCAATGCAGTGTGAGCTGGGCATTCAGTGTTTTCGGTAACAATCGAGATTTAACGCGTTTGAAGCCCAATATGGAACTGACCGATCCTTTTGAATTTCCAACATCATCAGTAAGGTCTCTAATTGTAAATCGACGGTTTGCACGCAAAAACTCTTTAATTTTTTGGACGTGAGCTACGTCGGTTGAAGTTGATGGTTGACTAGAGGGCTCTTCGACTTCAATGCGTTATCTGACTTCTTTGAACTGTTTATACCACTTCTTAACATTTCTTTCCGATATTGGAATGCTCGTCGAATGTCCTCTGCAACATTCTATACTTTTCCGCAAACAAAATTGAATGCAAGTTCTTTGCACAATTAATTCAGACATTTCAAAAATCGTCGGAATCATTTTTATCGTCTCAAAAAGCCAAGTGTAACTCAAACATTAATGAATGTTTTGTCATCAAATTTCACACAGATGTTATGAACAGACGACCAACCTAAAAATGAAAAAAAAATCGATATTCCATAAGATCTGGGAATTTTAAATTGAAAATCGGTCTTACTTTTTGGATACGGTATATTGAAACTTTTCCGCTTAATTTTAAGAATATGATTCAGATCAAGTATTCCATGAGAAAAAAAACTATTTTCCTGTATTTAAATCTTATATTCTTAAAATTGCATATAAAATTTTAATATCTGATAGCAAAAATAATATATAAATGAGTTAATTTTGAATAAATAATAAATAAAAATTCTGAATAAAATTTTCTTTTATTCAACAGGAACATCGAGGGGTTTTTTGAAGAAGTAAATGAAATCGGTTAACTAGGTAGAAATGTTTCATTTTAATATTTATTATATTTTCAGATTGTACTAAAATGAATGTCTTCAAATATGAGTAGAACTTCACAACAGATTGAAATATATAAGTAAACTACTTTTAGAAGAATATCCTCATAGTTTGTAATGAACATTATATTTTTAAGAAAAATGTTCCTTACATAATGCCGAGAATAATTAATAAACTATACTTCGTACATGGTTAGCTAATTTATTCAAAATATTTAAATACATCTCTAATTTTTATTTCGCATAATTGATATGGATTTGAATAATTTTAATCATTCTAAAAATATAATCTTCTGCAATGACAACATTAATTTCAAAAACAATTCCAAAATAATAGTAATAAAAATAATATATTTCCTTTAGACTTTATAACGCCAAAGTTTTCAAAAAATTTTAAGGATAATTTAAAAGAACTTTTTAATGCAGGCATTTTTAACTTTAAAAAAGTTAAGATGTCCACACAAAAGTGTATTTTTAACAATTTTCATCTTCAAAATTTGAAGCTCTGAAATTGTTAGATGCATTTATTATCTTAATTTATTAAGAACATATTTTTCTCTAAGGAAATTATTATGAATTAAACGTTTATGAATTCACTATAATTATTTTTAAAGTAATGTAGGTAAAGATTAATTAATATTGATGATTATTTAGCTCCTTTCAGAATATCTAGAGTTCTCATATAAAGATTTCCATTATTTTAGGTGTAATTTTTGAATATATATAATGTATATATATCTATATATATATATACACTCAAGAGCCAAAACATTATGACCACCCTTACATTTTGCAATGAACTCGCCTGGATGACGTGGAAGGCACGTGATCAAGTGGAAGTGGTATTTAACTGGTATTAAGTGGTGGTATTAATCCATGCCAAGGCGGAAGCTGTGTTGCAAAGGTGGGCCAACTCGTTATTGACATTTGGTCATAATGTTTTGGCTCTTGAGTGTATATTTTAGACCAGGAGTGGCCAATATAAATTTTTTTTTGCGGGCCACTTAGGAAATGCATCATAATTTCGCCTCGTATTAAATTATATATTCTCATATTAGATTTAAAGCCACTATAGACATATATTGAAATGAAAAAATTAAAAAAGATAGTTTAATAATAATGGTACTATGCGCACATTGTAAAGATATATATAACACTAAAAATTATATATATATATATATATATATATATATATATATATATATATATATATACATATGTATATATATATATTTATATATATATATATACATATAAATATATATATATATATATTTATATATATATATATATACATATAAATATATATATATATATATATATAAATGTGGTGGCCTGATGGCCGAATGGCTGGCGCTCTGGCGTTCGGTACCACACGTATCAGGTTCAAATCCTGGTTTTGCCCATTGGTGTTGTAGTGGTTCGGAATCCACTTTAAGCCGTAGGTCCCGGTCCTAATAGGATCGTAGAGCGTTGCGGGATTATTGTTACTCCGCGTCCGTGGCTTACCATCAAGTTACATGCGCCCTCTGGCTAATGCAAAGTGAGTAACATCGGTGCAACGCTTATAGACGTCCATGTCTGTTTGCCAGCTGCATTGGAAAAAAATATATATAATTTGTATGTTTTTGCATATATGTAATGTATATTTATATTTGCCGATCGGTTAGAGAGACAGTGAAAATATCATGATTAATAACACAAATTCAATGGATTATTATGGACTGAAAATTCATGTTTGAATATGTTACTTACTTACATTTTTCGATTAATTTATGCTATCTTCATCAAATTTAATAAAGTAATAAAAAGTTAAAATGAATATGAATTGGTTTTCAGGGCCTGTACAGAAAATTTAATGCTGATATTTAATTATATATGAAGAAAATGTTAAAATAGTTCACAGAAATAGCATGCAAGAGAGTGGGAAACTAAAATTATCTATAAAATATTTATGAAATTTTATATTTCATGATCTTTTGCAAAAAGAGGTAAACCGTTATTAAAGGAACTAATTAAATTTTTCTCCTCTTAGTTTTTTACTAATTGTTTAAATACTTGTTTCTATATTCGATAAAATAAAATTCAAGTTAAGGGAAATTTATTTAAATTTTTTTTCTTTATAAAAGCGCATTTTATCGTGCATATTCTATTCAATTTGCTTGAAACTATTTTGATTAAATTTTATTTTCCATCGAAATGCTTAAATAAACCTTTTTTTTACTTTTCAAAAAATCATAGAAATTGATAGCAAATAATTATGTGTGCGTGTAAATTATATATGTGTGTAATATTTAATATTTTTTTTTAATTTTGAAATACATTACTGCTATCTAATTTTATTGATTTACATGCTAATGTATTCAATCTTTTATGATTCATAATATCCTATAAGCGTCATGTTATATCTTATAAACGAAATGTTAAAACCTTCTACATATCTGAATAACAACATAGCGATCAAAAAGTACTTTTATTCCTAATCAAATGAAACTCGTAAATCTCCCAATTTACCTTTCCAATATTCCACATATGATTGTTCAAATTTTCAATAAATTTGCAAAGAAGTTTTATTGTATAACATTATTATAACTATAGTGAAACTATTGTTAAAAAATATTGTTTTGTTAACCATAATTGTTATTACTTCGTTATTTTAGAATCTGAAATAAATAAAATTGTTAAATATACACTCAAGAGCCAAAACATTATGACCACCTGTCAACGATTATAATTATAATTGTCATAATGATTTGGCCCACCTTTGGCGCGCAACACAGTTTCAACCCGCCTTGGCATGGATTAATACCAGTTAAATACCACTTCCACCTGATCACGTGCCTTCCACGTCATCCAGGCGAGTTCATTGCAAAATGTAGGGGTGGTCATAATGTTTTGGCTCTTGAGTGTATTTGTCCTGGTTCAGCAAAATTGTCATTGTATAATTATGATGGAATTTTACTATATATTTACATTAAAATTTTGAAGAAATATGTTATATATATAATGAAATTATTGAAAAATATGTTATATATATTGAAAATATTAAAGAAATATACTATATATTTATTGAAATTATTGAAGAAATATCTATATTGAACTTATTGAAGAACTATGTTATATATATATATATATAATAAATTATTGAAGAAATATGTTTATATATATATAATATAAAATATTGGAGAAATATGTTATTTAAATTATTGAGGAAATATGTTATATATATTGAAATTTTATTATATTGTTAAATGTAAAGAGTTCTTAACATGTTGACATTTAAACCTAAAATAAATAATTTTGTTCTGATTTCAGAAAATGTTTCTGTTGTAATGTTATTTTGGTGTTGCATCTCAAGTTTCGTATTCAGTCTGACAATATTCAAAATTCTGGATAATATTTTGTTATATACTTAATAGTAAATATTTACTAATTATTACAATACAATTTATTTTGTCGAAAATTATATTAAAAACTTCTGATCTTGCATAGTATTATACATTACTTAATATGTGAATCTTGAAAAAAAATAAGGCTTGTGTTATTTTGTTAGTTTAAAATTAACTATTAAAAATTGTTTGTAATTACTTATATCAGAGAAAATTATTAATTACTTATAACTAGTTAAATTTCCTAGAACAAAGCGGCCCAATGCTGTTCGATATGCAACGAAAATGAATTAAATTTCAGTAAATATTAAGTTTTTATTATAAATTTTTTTTTTAATTCTTATCAGGTAAAATACTTTTGAAACGAATTAATCTCGTGAAATTTTTGTTTAATTTGAAATAATATTTATCTATCGTTTCTTAATTTTAATTATTTTTAAAAAAATTTTAAAGAAAATTGTATGCAAAATATATTATGCTATGGCATAGATTCTCTAATTGGGAGACTCAAAAACTCGAAACTCAAAATTACTCGATATATTTTGTACATTTATAAGAACATGATTGACATGATTGAAAAATTAAAATAATAACAAGTGATAACATTTTAGATCAACGCAAACTTTAATTATCATGGATATAAAAATTACTTTCTGCTTAATACATATGGACAAGATTATTAATTTAAAATAATTGAAAATCCCAGTTTTTTTTTATATAACTATGGTTTTATGTAAAAATATTTTTTTTCACAATTTAAATACCAGGAAATTCAATTTAAAATCATATATTTTAGATCTTACAAAGGATGAAAAAGAAATTTAATTTTGGCTATCTTAAATTATCACTTTCTTTGTTAAAATTTTTTCTTTTTAATAGAAAACTAATAGGTAAATATTTCTGTATACTTAGACAGCAAGCGATTTATGTGCAAGAATGCAATGTTAGGGGGCATTTATAAACAAATCCTTAAGATTCTTTATTGGATATTCAGTAAAAACGCTATGAAAGCAAGTTTTATTAATATCACTAAAAAATAAAATGCTTTCAGCGATGGTGAGTTTCTTAAATAAGGTGAATCAAATATAATAGATATTTCATATCTATCTCAGAAACAAAAGATACAAGACATATTTTTAGCGAGTTGCAACTGTTAAAATGATAAATGAGTTGGCATATATTTTAATTTAATGCACTGACAACTAACATTAAAAAAGTTTTATTTTATTGCATTCCTGCCAATGATAGTATACTTAAGCTTCTCCTAGATGAAAAATTGCTTTGATGAAAATATATATATTTGGAGTGGTAAAATCATATTACAAATTTATCATATTCCCTAGTTAAGAACACTTTATATCAAAAATATTTATAATCATAATGTGATGGAATAAAATAGTAAAGAATTAGTAATAATTTTTACTTACAATTAGGGTTAAAGTTAAAATTATTACTAACTTTAACCCTAATTGTAAGTAAAAATTAAATAATTGTAACCTTAACCATAATTGTAAATAAAAATTAAATAATTGTAACTCTAAACGTAATTGTAATTAAAAATTAAATAATTGTAACCTTATCTGAAATGATAAATTTGATTACGATCAGGAAATTTTACTCCACTTGACCCTGGCTTCAAAGATGATGTAGTTCATTTCAGTTAAAAAGATGAATACGGTATAAATGATATAAAAACTAACTTAAAGATAATTCCAACTGTAAAATTACACGAATCTTAAGATATATAATAAATATAGTATCACATTATATGTATATATATATATGCATATATATATAGCACTTGAACAGTAACACTTGAACATACAAATACATTGACTAACACGCATGACAAATATATACGAAGTTAAGCAAAAACAGCATGTAAAACCGAATGCAAAATTAAAAAAAAAAAAAATGTCAAAAGTTAACACAACTCAGCCAGTCCGGAGATCTTAAAGTTTCTCTCTAGCTTGCCAGTATCCATTATATAAATGTTCAGACACCTCAGGGCATTCGTTACGATGCGATGCACACATAACTATGTCTGTCCCGCACCATACAGAATTAGGGGACGAAAAGATGTTGAATCTAAATATATGTCCTGTAAGACAATCATGCCCAGTCTCAAACCGAAAAGCTACAACACCATTTCCTAATGTACAATATAGAAATAGTAAGCTCTGGTTAAAAGCATGATATAAAAATGATATGGCCTGTCACACAGTCTATTAGGCATATAATAACAAAATATTGTTGTTTAATATGAAGAAAATGGGTAGAAAATTTAGTTATTGTTTCAGAAATAATGATTCCTTGGAATGATTGATTTTATATTTTATACTTTAATTGATAAATTGATTGATTTCTACTTTAATTGATAATTTTCCATTTATATACAGGTACATATAGTACATACCGTATTTGTATGCACTGAAAAAATTGTATGGTGGAAATTTAATATGCCATTATTTTATAAGAGATCAAGTAGTTGCATAATGGAAGAATTCAAAAATGTTTCTACAATAGCAGAAATCATCTCCAGAAAAATGAGAAATGGATAAATAATTTTGAATTCTTACGTTTTTAATGGATTGTGAAAAAAGAAATTAAAACTTATATAAATCATTGGGTAAATTAAGATAAAGCTACTTTCTTAAATAGCTTTAACATATTATCTCTTTAGTGAATCAAATTTCGAAACCGATTATTTAGAACAAGGAGTGGTCGTGTAATTATGCATTTCTCATGAATATAAAATTTAACTTCAATAACTTCAATGTTTAACACTTAAACTCAAATAATTTTAACTTTAATAATAAAATATTAAATATATGAAGTTCATCGATTGATAATCAATATTCTTTCAATGAGAAATTTTAGATCATTTTACTGATAGTGTTAGCTTACATATTTTGTATACATAAATAAATAAATTTTTAAATAAAAACAAATTACATTTAAATCACAATTAATCCTTGCGTTTTCATGTTTATTAATTAATTTAAAATAAGATTTTTTGGTTAATAAAATTTATAGACCTTCCGATAATGATGCATAGTTTCATTTATTCCTGTACGAATACTTCTTTTCTTTCTTATAAAAGAATATTTTTTTTTAAAGTTTAAAATACCTTTTGAATGGTAGAAATGTCAAAAGGTTATATCTCAGAAAAGAGTAATGTTCTAAGAAAAAAAGACGTCTGTAAAAAACATTGTTGAAGTGAAAACATTCCTCCTTGTATTTTAGTTTTGATACAAAGCAAGCAGGGGATCCGTTACCCATACTTCACAAAGAAATCGATGAAACAAAAAAAAAAAAATCTAAAGTTGAGGCACAAATAGTGAAAGAGCGGAGGGAAAATGATTTCTGCTGCTGCTCTCCTCAGCGGGGTTACTTAATTGGAAAATGATTGCATTTGCGGTGTGCGTTGCAGTAAAACGCTTGCAAATGAAGAACTGTGAGGAAAAGGACACAAAGACTTCTCTGCAGATAGGAATGTTTTCCGGGATACTTGAAAATGTCTCTTCTGATTATTATCGAATGTCGGATTCGCTTTTGCCTCACTTGAAGGAAGTGACATTTTTTGTTCATTTTACAGATACGACCAGTCAGGCAGCAGTAAACATTACATATTTTTTATTTGGTTAAGTATAATAAGAGAAGAAATGCAATATAAATAAAAAATTCTTAATTATAATTCAGTTAAAACTATCACATATATAGATTTTCAATGTACCAAGATTCATTAAAATAAATAATGGCATTTATAAAAAGTTGGAAAGAAAAGGTAGAAAAGCTGTATATAAAACATTACAAAATGTATGAAAAACTTTATCAAAGGTTGGAAAAAATGGTTAGAAAAAAAGATATAAAAAAAAAGGTGTGTAAAACCTAATAAAATTCATGGAAAAAATACTTTAATAAACTAATAAATGCTATAAAATTAATTTTAAAAATAATTTTAAAAAATACTAATGTTTTAGTTCTAATACAGCTGGCAATACACAGACAGTTAAACTTTATGCCATAAGCAAGGATTGTACCGTTGTTACTCATTTAGCACTACCCATGGGGCACAGGTAGCTTGAAGATATGCTACAGACGCGAGTAACACTATCCACGCAATGCTTTACGATCCTATTAGAGGGGACATATGTTTTAAAGTGGATTCCAAACCACTAAAAAAATTAATAAAGTTTATAAATACATTAATTCTTTATAAAAGGCGACAAAAAATGAATAGAATTCTTTATTCGTTTTTGGTCGTCATTTTAAAAAATTTCCAAAAATTTAATTTTATTGTTTTAAATTTAAAGAAACTATAAATTTCTTCACTTAAGTGATATATGCTAAGAACTCCTTTCATGGATACATGACAATGAAACTAATTGTAAATTGAAAAAAATATTTTCAAAGTTAACTATTCCTCCTACAGGAAGTCCTAATCGAAATACAAGGCCATGATTCGATGCTGTCATTTTGTAAAACTAAAGAACAAGGCCTACTTTAAATTTCTGCATTAAAAAATTAAAAACTTGTGCCAAACTAACGTTGGTTTTAAAGGAAATTATCTGTCTTTTGCAAATAAATTAATTAATACTTTACATAAAGATTTGATTTAATTTAATTTTTGTTATTTCAGATTTTGAACTTCACATTATCCATACTACAACAATAACAAGTTTTCACCAGATAATTCTTGACTTTAATAAATAATTATAGATTTACTTAGTGAGAAAAGCTATTTAATTGGAAAAGTACTTGACCTGTATTCTTTTTTCAAGGATATTTCAATATCTCTAGGGCCAAGTGAGATCTAAGTATCTCTTTTCCTCAAAATGTTTATTGGTAATCGAAAGTTTTTGTATGAAGCAAATATTTATTTTTAGAAAATTAGTGTTAATAATGTCATTAGAAATAAAAATTATTTAATGTAGTAAAATATATTCAGACCCAACAAAAATCAAAGAATTTCACACTTACATTATATTCACTGAAACATTCAATTGGAAAAGAAATTTATATTCATGTGACTGTAAAATAGGTCAATAAATAAGTGCTTTCAAAGAATGCAACGATCTCTATCATTATTCATGACGTCTATGGTTTAGAATCATTCACTGAAGCAAATTGAAATCATTACAGTGTGGAAGCGAAGATTAAGAAAAAAAATGTTATATTTTAAGCTTGAAGTTAAGTGAAGTTCTAGTTTAATCGCGAAGTCAGGAAGCATTCTGAAAGTTTGTGAACACTGCAGAACAAGTGAGATTTAAATTGTTTTTTAATCCATTCCTTTCTATTTCGATGTCTATTTTATGCATGTTTCATAATTATTCTGTCAAAGAATTTTTTATCAATGGATGTTATATTTTGCCAGCTTTTGGAATTATAATACTTACGACATATTTTTTGTATCTATTATTTATAATTTAGTCATTCAGAATTTCAAAAAGAATCAAAAGAATGTAAAAATACTGAAATTGAAATAATCTAAAATATTTACTAATACTTTTTTATGTTATTATAATATTTAAATTGTTTTTGATATTCATTATTATTTTATTTGAAAACTATCCACTTTTTTTAAACATGCAGTTAATTTATTTGTAATATATATTTGCTGGCCATATTTCTTACCTTTGTTTTGGATTTTGTATTTGTTTAATGTTTAATTTTAAAATTTAATTTTGTTTTGTTACCTTGTATTTTGCATTTCGAAAAATTAAAAAAATGTATTTGAATGTATACAAAATAATAAATTCAAACTATGTTCAAATAAATTAAATCAATGCTTACATTTTGTGCTTAAATATTTTTATATTTATTAAAAAACTCTTTTTAAATAATAATTAAAAAAATGAAAAATAATATTAATTAATTTTTAGTTAAACTAATAAAATTTTATTAAAATAGCATCACAAATATTTCTATTTTATTCATTCATGGATTTAATGAAAAAGTATTTATTCTTGAATATTAAAACAAATAGTGTAACAAAAAATGACATACATAAAAAACTATAGCAATAATAATAATAATAAAACAAAAATCAAATAACAAATAATAAAATAATAAAAAAAAACATAATAAAATAACAAAAATAAGAATGTAACAATATTACATTAAATTAAATCAATAGTTACATCATGTGTTTAGATAAAATTGTACTTGGTATGAAGGAAATAAAAAAAATTATATTTATTCATCACAAACATTTATTCTTCATCTATTGATGTATTTAATGAAAAAGTGTTTGTTCTCCAATATTAAAATTGTAACAAATAATGTAACAAAAATAACATAACATAAATAAATAATAATAAAATAGTACAAATCAAATCAAAAAGCACGCAAAAAAAAAAAAAAATAGCAAACATAAAAAAAATAATAATAAAAATCAAATAATAAAATAGTAAAAATCAAATAACAAAAATAACAAACACAAAAAATAAATAAAAATAATAATAAAATATTAAAAATCAAATAAAAAAAACACATAATAAAATAACAAAAATTAAAATGTAACTATGTTACAAAAATAATTATTTCACTAAGTTAATAGATATATTGATTTCAATCAACTCTAAAATGTTTTAAAAAAATTTAAAACAAAAAAAAAATTCATATTTTTATAAATAACTTCTTATTAAATTATATTAAATACATAATAAATATTTTTTAATTAAACGAAGTTAAAACTACTTTCATTAATAGTATCTGCAATGTGAAAAATTCTTTCTTTAAATATATGGCTTTAAATAAATGAGGACGAAATCTTAATGAGAAAAAAAAAATTTGAAATGTGGAAGAAATCAATGTTTCATCTGTGTTGATACAGCTCTAATTGATAGGTGCTACAAAAAATAATTTCGAAAAGAAAGAATTGCAGTCTCGATCAATGCAATTCGAACTTTCAAACTCTTCCAGGTGCTTGAGTGACTTTCGCCGTGAAAAAGAAATGCGGTGGTATTGCCTGTACAGATAGGGGATTTTTTTTTTATAGATGAGGGGGAAACAGTGTGGAATAAAAGCGAAATCGGATCTCAGGATTTGACGGTTTACCGAATCGATGAGCTTTCGTGTGGCTGAGTCATCGGGAGTGAAGGAGCAGGGGAGGTTGTCATACAAGACATTGTTACATCAGCGCTCATTAAGTAAGCAGAACGGTCTCTAAGGGGAGCAGAGGGATTTTAAAAAAAGTTTTTTATTTTTTTTTATTTTGTTTCTATTTCTAAACTGAAATATTAATGAGAAGGTTATTAAAAATTTGATAAAATTTTAGGTAATATAATAATCAACTTATACGAGTTTTTCTTTTGGTAAACTTTGGTGCAATAATTCAAGCTAACAAAAAGGAACTGGTTCCGTCAATTTTAAAAACTTTGCAGTTTATCGTTAATTGGTTTCAGGTTTCAAGCCTAAGATGAAAAATATAAGGCAAAAAAGAGTCATTAAAGGTCGATCGATGGAACCGAATTGTTTGTTGTTCAAAGTTTTTCTTTTACTGAAAAGGCAGTTAATTTTTGTGCATCCTTGGCATTTTGATTATTGGGATAAAGTGAATATTTTGCCATTATTTTTGTATGTGTTTTGTGTTGTTGTTTGTTATTTTTGTATGTGTACATCAGGGAAATTCGTGTATCAAATATACCTGCCCTGTGTAGTCAAAAGGTTCATGATGAGGGGAGAGTATTATTTTCTGGGAGACATTCAGTTTTGCATTTTTGCCTCGCGTTACAAAAAAAACCTCTTACCTTCCATTTGCGTGTCGTTTATTAAAAAACCCCAAAATCCACAGCAAACAGCCAAAGAGTTGTTGCAAGATGCTCACATATAATATTACCATCACTATCGAGTATCCTTTTTTTGAAAGCAGCGACAACGCCAGCAAATTTTACTCCTGAATGCATTACTACAAGTTGATTTTTTTTTTTCAAGTTGAAGAAGTTTGAAATATTATGTTTCATACACTAGAAGTAGGAGTTTTAAATTACGCAATGGTGTCTCGTTCTGAATTTATGTACTTAGTAAGAAAATAACTTAAGCCATTTTTTTTAACAATTCAATAAACTATTTATGCATAATAAAAGTATGTTTTGGATTTAAAAAATTTGTCAAAATCACATTTGTTTTTCAAAGAGCCATAATAGTTATTAGAGAGATCTGAATTGATAAACTTATTGGTATTAAGTTACTGGATGCCAGAAAAAAAAATACATACATGGTTAATAGAATTGACTTTAATTTTTTAAAGAACTTGTTAAATTTAGATGTAGTGCACATGCAAAACACTGATTGTATATTTAATGATAATAGATAATACTCGCAACATGCTCATATTTATCAGAATGAAAGTTTGTGTTCTCAGATTATCAATCTGCAATTTAGAAAAGTATGAAGATACGCACATTTCATGATTTATATTTATTTTTCTTTTTTCATAACATCTTATCTAACAAAAAAAAATTGTTTACATTATACGAAATGGATGTATCGGTTATGTATGAAATAATGCCTATTACTATTGTGGTGAGAAAAAATAATAATGCAATACATAAGATTATATGGATAATTATACACCTAGCTTGTAAAACTTAATAAATGCAAAATTTCTGACTTTTATTATTATTTATTGTAATTATTATTATATAGCCGCGAGAGGTCGCGGTTATAACTGGAAACTGTGACCTTAACGGTGTGGTCCAGTGTGGGAAGTACATACGGTCAGAGCTAGAGACCGTGAGGAGATCGCTTGGTTTTTAACTATTAATACTATTGTAGAAGAGGCACAGGGTGCCATGTGTATGTATGTACTAATATTGTAAATAAACAAATGTAAATAGAAAGAGAGATTGGTATTTCATCCTGACACAACTAGCTGCTAGCACAGCAGCTAACATTATTTATGTAGTGTATAAGCATATTACAAAAAAAAGTGTGTCAATTTTAACCCGTTTAAGTATTGATTTCAGAATTATTATTTGATTAGATACAAATAAACATAATAAGTAGTTAAATTTAAGGCGGAATTTCATACATTTATGTATTTGAAATTCCTTTTATTAAAATCTCTTTCTAGATAAAATCGGTTTCACTTTTTACATCTCATATTTAAAGCTACAAAAAAAAAAAAAAAAAAAAAAAAAACATATAAATTTGATATTTTAATTTGAAGTTAGTAAAATATATAAAATGGATAAAATGTCACACATTGTTTGTAAGCGCGTTAATAAAAGTTCTGAATTATAAATTTATTTATTAAATCATTTGATATAGTGAAATTAATATACCACCACTAGAATTTAAAGAAATTGACAGATAATTCCCCAAAATGCACTATTTAATTTTGAAAACCTTTAATTTAGATAGAAAATACAGCAACGTTTAGAAATATGAGCAAGCTTATGTGGGAAAAAATGGAATTTCTAAATAATGAATTAATTTTTTACGAAACTTCGATTGCTATGCAATATTTGATATTTTCCTTCACTTAGCCTTTGTGTGCATTTCTTTTAACAAATTCCTCTTAACAAACACGTATTGAAAAAGCGGTCTGTGGGCCTATTGGCTAGTGCTCTGGCCCTTGGTGCCATAGCTTTCATATTCGAATCCTGGCCGTGACATGGAGGTTTGTTAGTGGTTTGGTAATTGCGTTAAACTGTAGGTCCCGGTCTAATTAGCCCAAAGTACGGACAAAATGACATTATGGCGACAAACCAAACTGCTTGATATAGCATAAATCTAATTATATTTTTATTGGAAATAAATAAATGTGGTTTTTTTTCCATTATTTCTATTAGCTCACACTCTCCTAATATATATATCTTGTACAAATTTTCAATCGTTAATAAAATACTTTTTATTCATCCACTCAAGTTCAAATACATTCTTTTGGAACTTGTAATGGATGACACTTGATGTTAATACAGTTTTTTTAAATATTAATTCAGTAATTAAATTTAATTAATTAATTTTCGGTTTTTTTTTAGATTTAAGTTGCCAATAGATGGCACCAGATAAATTTAAAAAAATGAATGAAATTATTTATAAAGGACTTTCTGCAATATAGAATAAAAAGTAGGAATTGAGTTTAATTCTTTTTTTTTTTTTTAATTATTACTTGTTTTCTAATGGCAAACATTAAGGCAGAAATAAATAATTGTATAATAAGTGATTTTTTTAAAATATTATTTATAAGATAATTATTTAATAAACCTGAATAATTTATAATAATAATTACTGTCATGTATTATTGTATTTATATACAATTATTTATTCACTTATTTGTCATGTCATTGGTAGACATTAATCCAATGGAAAATATTAGCGATATCAAAACTTTCTGGTAAAATATTTAACAACTTTCTATTATATTATTTAATATAATTTTAAACTGTAAAATCACTCATATAAGATAATTTTTCTGAAGAGAATTGGAAAGAGTATAAAATAAGAATTCATAGAGGAATGTATAGCATAAAATAAAAATAACAATGTTGATACCATAGTAAGAGTTGCTTAAATTCTTACATGTATAAATGACTATTTGAAATTACTGCTGATTAACAAATAAAACATAACAAATAAAATAAATAGTTCGCCTTGTATAGGTTTAATAAATATGCTTTTGAATACATTTGAATATTACTTTTGAATTTTATGGTATTAGCTTTGATCATGGCAGCAGTTATATCGAAATCAAGTTAGAAAATTGAAACTACTGATTTTCACTGATGACAGGTGTGATTTCGAACGTGTATTTATTTACGTTAATGAAATAAAAGTGACTAATATAGTTCCATTTAAACCTGATTTAATTTTAATTCTAATAGTTTAATTAAATTGCTTGCTGTGAAATACAATACCAGATAAATTAGATTTACATATAAATATTTTACAACCAATAAATATTTAATTTATTGTGTTTATATTTACCAAAAACTCTGTAAATGACGCAATTTTCAAGTGAGTAAAACCTTCGTTCCGATGATTATGCCGTGCTTGCCTTGACGCTACCCAGGTGAAAAGAAGGGACCGTATATATATTTATCTTTGCTACTGCAGGGACTCCCCACCCCTTATTTGAAGTTAATACCCATTGGAACGACCTATGACGGATTACTCATGGCGCGCAATGGGAGGTCTGATATATTACACTCAAAAGAGGGAAAGGGGGCGGAATCTCTTTTATGAGGGTTAGTCGGAACACATCGCAGGAAGTTGCTGGTCACGTGGCGCTTGTTGCTGGCACACTCCAATAACCTGACGCAACATTTATCCATAAATGCTTCCCCGCTCCCTCGCTATATTGAATCATCGGTCACTGTTCCCGTTTCCGAGGGGGGTGGGGGGAAAAAAAAAAAACCCTCTTTGTTCCCCAAACGCACTGCCAAATCAGCTAGAGAATTCGAGTACGGGGCAGTTCAATCTTCGAAACGCATGAAAAGATTGTGAATGTGGTCCAAATAAAATCTGAAATTTCCTAAAAAAAATTATATATTATGTTCTTGATATTGAATGTAACCCAGCGTAGTTCGATTTTTAACATTATATTTTAAATTTTGTTAAAAATAGCATTTAATGCAATAAAATAATACTTAAAATTTCAAAATTAATACTAAAAAAAAATTGAAGTAAAATTAATATTTTAAAACTTCCAATGAAAAAAAAAAAATAAATAAAAATATATTTTCTCCTCATAAGCATTTAAATATTATTCCATCATTCTTCGAAATAAAGCACTTATAAGTACTTAAATAAATTTAAGATATCAATTCGACTTTTATAGTTAATTTTTTTGAAAATGTAATTATTTTTTTATTAATTTCTTTTCTATACATATTATTTTTCAGAAAACTAGTATAACAAAATTACATGAGTAAAAAAGTCGTTTACAGTACAGTCGCATTTTGAATAAAAATCTAATTAAAGTAATTTTTCAATCAATTAGAGAAAAATAATGTTATAAAAATAAAATTATATATTTATAAAAATAAAGCTATATTATTATAAAAATAAAACTATATTTTTATAAAAACAAACTATATTGTTATAAAAATAAAACTATATTGTTATAAAAATAAGCTATATTATTATAAAATTAAACTATATTGTTATAAAAATAAAACTATATTTTTATAAAAATAAAACTATAGTGTTATAAAAATAAAACTATGTTATAATAAAAACATATTGTTACAAAAATAAAATAATATTGTTTTAAAAATAAAGATCCGTGCCAGATAAAATTTAGATTACAGTTTTTATGTTACAGATAAATCCTACATTACAGATAAATTTCGCTTTTTATACAGATAACTTTCAGGAAACTCTAGAAACTATGTAATTCTACTACTATGTAACAAGAATTATTTTTTAATTACTTTGAATGTATTGAAAATATTAGTTCAATTTCATTTTTCTATTTGCTCCACGTAATGAAGTTTTTCGAGTCTCACAAAATTAGTTTTATTTACAGAATCAATATTTAAATTTTGTTTACAAAAATGAGATAATATCATTGAGATATTTAGAAACTTGTGAAAAATCTGTTATTAAATGTGCTAGTGAATCAAAAAGTCTTAATTTTGTTTTGTATAAAAAAAAATGTAAATTTTCATCATCATAGCTCATTTTAAAAATATAACTTTTAAAATGTTTATAATTTAGTGAAATATTATATTAATTAATAAAGTATTAAATAATTTATATTAAACGAAAAATTTAATTACTTTATTAATATTTTGACAGCTTCAAAAGTAGTATATATTTTTCTTACATTATTTGTAAGTTTTATCTAATGCATTTATTTAACTTTATATTGTATCCTAAATAGGGCCAGATAATGTTTATATATATTTTTTAAAAATAATTTAACAAGTTTTTTTTTTTTTTTTTTTTTTTTAAATCTTCGACTACCTTTTCAGTGTGTTTGGGGTCTAATTAGAAATAAATATTACAGTATTTTTTTTAATTAAGCAATCGATCTTGTAAATAAATGGTGAAAAAAATTAATAATAGCTTTATAATTTTTTTAAAGTATTATAAGCTATCATTTCTATTTCATACATCAATATAATTTGAAATTTAAATAAGATTAAAAAAAAATTGTAGTTATAAAAATTATTTATAAATTATATACAATTAATAATTATATAATTTTAAGTACTATCAAAATAATTATAGAAATATTTGTTTTAGTATAAATAATTTGTTTTTTTTCTTTACATTTAAATTTTATGATATGAAGCAGTTGAACAATTTATATTTTAAATAATTATCCGGGGGCTGCTTAAATAATTAAAAAATTGCCACCAAAAGATTAAAGGAATTATTCTACAAAAAAAATCTAAGTGCCAAGATTATCCTTAATGTATTTTTATTTTAAACACAAATTCATGATAATACAATACATTTTACTTGCTTTGCTTCGATATCTAGCAAAAAAAAAAAATGCATAATTACCCAGAGATTGCTTGAATAATTAAGAAATTACTACGAAAAGACTAATTGGATTATTCTACAAAAAATATTAGTGTCAGGTTTCATCCTTAATGAATACTTAGTTGATACAATATATTCTGCTTATTTTGCTTCCATATCCAGCAAAAAAGAAACACAGTGCCGCAAATAATTAATCAGCAATTCTAAAATTTTTAATTTTTAATTCTTTTTTTTTAGAAATACCATAGAAAAAAGTGGGAAATATAAATTTAATAAAAGCTTTATAAATCTGTTAATTACCGAATGATACATTAATAATGGTATGCCATTCATACTAAATAATAATAGTAAGTGCTTATTTTGACCAGAGAAGCACTATCTGGTCAATAGTCCATTTGATCTAAACCATAATTTCAATCCATTGATTACATTGGATTATATTTTTTGCATGCTTATTTGACATGCTTTTTTATTATATTAAACTACATTCAAATTATCATTAATTTCCATGTTTTTATGTTTATTTAAATTGGGACTCAATAATAAAGCGTAATAAACATTTTTTTTTTATACTGATGTTTTCCAAAAATTCCTTCACAGACTTTTTCTATGTATTGAATATAGTCTTTTCTATGTATGGAATATACCCAGTTTGTTTCTTTGCACACATTTGCATGTGAAAATCCATTGAATTGAAACTTTGTCAGATATTGCTGTCAGAAAAATAGTTGGTAAATAATAATTGACAACATGTAAACTTCGAAAGTAAAAGCGTTAAGGGAACTGAATGAATTTCAAATGTCAAGGGATATGAACAAACATGAGATGCATGAGAACCTTTTATTTACGAAAACGAATGCTGCAAGTTGTTGTGGATGGTATCAACTATTCTCTCGAGACTTGAGCGTAATAAGAATGTAGAAAATAATCTGTCTTTTGTCTCTCAAAGCGCACAACGAAATAAGGAATACTAAAAACAAGAATCGAATGCAAATAAATAAATAAAAATATCTTCCTGTCTTTATACCAGGAGACGTTTTACTTAATTGAAAAAAGATTGTGTTTCAGGTATGCATTTCAATAAAAATCTTGAAAGCAAAGGCAGGAAACTACTGTTGAGAAAAGTTGAAGCTTCAGCTCTATAATCAGATTATCAGCAAAACGCTTTCCCATTGGTGGGAAGTATTGAACATTACTGACATGTTCGAATCCGTCTTCTTCTTCACTTGAGCATAATGAAATTTTTATGTTGAACCTCCACATAGAATCTGATTTTGCCTGACTTTGGAATATATATATATATATATATATCCATCGTCTATTCCATTAACTTTGCTACATTTCAGAGATCAGAGAGTACTTCTATTATACTTTTTCTGCCTTCTTATACATAATATTTGATTTTATGAATAAGTCAGGTTGCAACAATCTTAGAAAGTAAATTAATTTGTGCCTCAAAGTATCAATTTTTAATTTGGACTTTTAATTATTCTGCTTTTACATTTATTGAATTCCCATCTGTTATAACCACACTGAAAAGTTCTGTTATTGGATTCAAGAGATCAGAAGAAGGGAAGGACCGCATCTTTCACCAATGAAGGATTCGTTGCAAATTATAATGAAATTACAAGTAAATGCTGACATTGAAGTGCTTATACTATTGAAAAGTGTTAATGGTAACACTGCAAGATGTCGATGTCTCGATTTAAATAATTTACAGGTTTACGACACTAAAAAGTGCTCAAGTACCGACATTGAAAAATATATATATATATGTACAATTTTTTATTATTGATGCTTTATTTTTAATTAAAAAATATATTCTAAATATATAATTTCTTTATATATTTAATATATTTCTTTTGTTTCTACGGAAAATATATTCTTCCGTTCTTCTTTTTGTTTCCTTCATAATGTTTTATATTGAACTTCAACATGGAATATGATTTTGCCTGATTTTAGAATACATATATATATATATATATATATATATATCGTCTATTCCATTAACTTTGTTACATGTCAGAGACTGCTTTTATTTTACTTTTACAGCCTTCTTATACATAATATTTGAATTTATGCATAAGTCAGGCTGCAAATAACGTTAAAAAGCAAATTAGTTTGTGGTTCAAAGGATCCATTTTTTATTCAAGTAATTATTAATTATTCTGTTTTCATATTTATTGAATTCCCATCTGTGATAATCACCACATCAATAGAAAAGTTCTGCTAGTTGATTCAAGGGATGAGGAGAAAGGGGGAACTCTAGCTTTCTCCAATGAAGGATTCGTTGCAAATTATAATGAAATTACTAACCAGTGCTGGTCCATCACTTAAGTATTCATAATATTGTAAAGGTCTATTAGCACGACTGTAAGCTGTTCTTACTGTATAATAATATATTATATATATGTTATAAATATAATAGTATAAAATAATATAATAGTAGCACTGAAAGAAAACACCGTGCCTCGATTTAGATACTTTGCAGATTTCCGACATTAAAAAGCTCTCATTCCCCAACATTCTAAAATTTATAATTCGTTATTATCGGTGTTTTATTTTCAATTAAAAAATATGTTTCATCCTCTTTTTTTTGTTTACTTTATCAAATATATAGTTATGCTTTTGAAAAAATATTTTTCCAACAAAATCTTAGATATTCATTTAAATTGACATCCAATAGACATCTTAATATGTAGATATTCTTTAAAATATAAATATACTATATAAAAGACTGAGAAAAAAATTCAAATAACATTAATGGTTTTATATAATTCCACAGCTGCAATCACTTATTTGACCATCAGTTACTTCACTGAACAAACTGAGTGGAAATCACTAAGGCCGTTTGCCCAATCACAAGCAAACTCAATTTACTTTACTTAAATCCTGAATCGAGTGTATTGTTCAGACAAATGAAGATTTTTTTTAGATAAAGTCGTCGCTGAGGTGTTACAAATGAGACGGAAGCAGAGGAAGGTGACTTCCTTTCCGTGCATTGAAAGACATGTAATTTTTCATGAGGGAGCAGAGAATGTAAACGTCTTTTCTCACTTTCCAGTTCTCATGATATCAAAAATTTAATTCGAAAGAAAATGCGAAGTTGGGGAAGTAATGTAATTGAATTTAAGTTAGTAAGTAATCGGAGACAAATGTGGTATTTTATGGTTACAAAAAAAAATTATAAAAAATATACTTTAAAAGTGAATTTCAGTGCCAAGTCAGACTTCTACCTACTGTATCACAATAGAATTTGCTTCCCCTTTCCCTCCGTTCATGAGTAGACTACTCATGAACGGACTCATGGGGTGTCTGTCCCTAGATACAGATTAGTCAACGACAACAATCTAGTCTTCTTGTCTCCTTACTCAATTCCTTCTATTAGCTCACACTCTCCCTATATATATCATGTTCAAATTTTCAATCGTTCATAAAATACTTTTTATTCATTCATTCAAGTTCAAATACATCTTTTTTAACTTGTAGTGGATGACACTTGCAGTCAATACAGTTTATTCAAATATTAATTGATTAATTAAATTTAATTAATTCATTTTAGCTTTTTTTAGATTCAAGTTGCATGTATCTATTAATAGAGGGCGCCAGATGTAAGAGGAAAATTTCAACTTTATTTGTAAAGGACTTTCTGCAATAGAGTGAAAAATATATTGACTTTAAAATTTTTTTATATTAATTGTTCTTACTCAATAACATATTTTTAACACTTTTTATTAAAAAGTGGATTGAAATTTTATCTTTATATGTTTTTATAAGTTATCTAAAAATGTTATAATTTTAATTTTAATGTCATAATAATAATTATGTTAAATTTTTAATAATTTTTTTCATTTTTAATCTACAATGTTATAAATTGTATCTTTGTATGACTGAGTATATTTTTGAAGTAATATACTTTCATTATTTCTTTCAATTAATTAAATCAAAGGTTCAACAAGATTCAGTTCATTATTTTAAATTAATTTTTTTTAATTATTTAAACTCCTTATTTGCACTATATTACAATTTAAAAATCCTTAAAGATGTTTCATTAGGCTTGTTCTTATAAAAAAATAAGATTTAATAATAAGCATTTAAACTGCTTAACAAACTATATAAACATTTAACTAGATGCTATATTTATATACTATTACTATTAACTATCTATAAAAAATTAACTACTTAACAAAAGGGTTGATTTTTTAAACAGAAAAATAAACCTGCAAAGCAATTACTCAGTATTTAGAACATAAGAAAACTTATTTATTTTAGAGCTATATTTTGTGTACTGGTGATTTTCCGAACTTTCAAACTGAAAATTTATTCTGAAAAAGCAGAGATTGTAAGAATTTTAAGGCATGTCATTTTTACGTTTCTAATCTTATGTGCATTTCATATTTGAAAGAACATTGAGACAATATAGAGGAAAATAAGTTCGCAAATATTCATATTTCAGTGCATAGAAAAGAAACGGAATTTTTTATTTTATTTTTGAAGGCGGAAAATTTTCCACTTATGTATCTCACAAATAAAACGCGTCAATCTGAGTTATTTCAGAATTTTTTACATTATTGCGTACAAAATATTTAGGCTTTATGTTTTACTTGTACAATTAGAAAGCACTAGGCACTTGAACTACATACCTACCTACAGGCATATGTTAATATTATTAACAAAATAAGATATTTTCTTGTGTAGAAAAATATTCTAGGAAGATTGCAAATTTAGTTATTAAACATTTTATATATTTGCAGTCATATCGTTAAAATAATTAAAAAAAAAAAAAAATTGCGTAAACCAATAAAAAATTATACGAAATTGGAAAATTATAACTATATAATAAAAAACAACTAAAAAATCGCTATAAGGTGCTAGCTTTCAGAAAATATGGCATCAAAGATTTCATTTCAGATTTTATGTGTCTAAGCTCAACAAAAACATGTTCTTTGATCGAATTGTTCTTAAAAAAACCAAAAATCGACATGTTGGAATCGACCACAAACACTTTTACATATATTCGAAAACTTATTCCGAAAAAATAACAGCTATCCACGAAATAATATCGCAGTTTTTGGTATAAAATTTCTATTAAAGCAATTGTTATTTTTGTATTAGTTGGCAATATATTTGATTAGTTAACCAGTTATTTTTAACTTAAAAGGAATTTTCTGCCGATAAATCTTGTTTACTTAATAAATCATGCAATAGTCCGATATTTTCTTTTAATTATATTATTAGTTCAAGAGGAATTTTAATTTACAATCAGGATAATATAACATAAAATTTAATGTTTTAACAAAAAACATTAAATGTCAAACAGTTCAAAAATTAAATAAGTTACTCTTCCCCATAATAATGTTATACGTTCGTAAAATATCTACCTTAATTAATGTTCAGGAAATTAGTTCCTTCATATTTAAAAATGTTTGTCTTGGAATAAATACATTAAAAAGGGTTTAAAAAATTGAAAAAAATATAGTAATATTATATATATATATATATATATATATATATTATATAGGATTAAAAAATATATTAATTTTATGATGATCTGCATAAAATAATGTAGGCAAATATAATACAATGCATATTAAACAGATAGATACTAATAGATACGATCCTAACAGTGAACCCGAACAGGGTAGCTCAGTTTCTATGAAATTGAATATATAGATTTTATTTCGGTAAATTATAGAAAATAATATAATTAATAATTAATAATCATAATAATAATAATAAGTAATAATAATAAATAATAAT
Source organism: Caerostris darwini (assembly GCA_021605075.1). NCBI lineage: Eukaryota > Metazoa > Arthropoda > Arachnida > Araneae > Araneidae > Caerostris > Caerostris darwini. The sequence goes on along the minus strand of BPLQ01010526.1, from coordinate 18,871 downwards.
AATTGATAAATTATCCTAAATTATTTGGTAAATTTTGATAAATAATAACATAAAAACTAACAATTACATCGCACGAGATGCTATAAAGCCTAATATAATAATTTACTTAAAAATACTTTGGCTTGTAGACAGTAAATTAATTATAGTTATAGTAGTTAGCGTAGCGTAACATAATTCGCGTACTTTTACAATTGAATCTTAATTAAAATATCTATTACCTTAAAAATTACAGAATAAAGACAACAACCATGAGGAAAATGTCTTCCTTTTGTTGGAGATCCAACGTAACATATTTCTTTATGCAACAAAAAAGTATGAAAATAGTAAATATTTATAAATTATTTTATAATAAATTAAATATGACACTTTTTAAAAATTATTAGAAGAAAAATTATTTAAGAAGTTTTATTTTTATTTATGTGTTTAATTATTATCAAACATGGTACTTTTAATAATTAAAAAAGAAAAATATTTCACAATTTTGGATATATATATAGGACAAAACTTGAATACATTTATAGAAAAAATCAGAATTGTTTTTAAATTACACCATCCACAATTAATTAATATTAAATTTTTTAAAGCACTTTTTACGTATATTTTGAAAACCTTGAAAAAAGGATTATTATAAGTTTCAAAGCGAAATTTAGCAGTAAAAACATTAAAATTTTTATTCAATTAGGTAGGAGCAAGAATAGGCATATTCCTGATTTCTGACGAAATCCGATAAAAGAAAAAATTATTCATGAGGTTGGTGGTCGACCAGAGGGCTCTTCGTCTTCAAAGCGTTCTCTGCCTTCTTTGAACTGTTTATACAACTTGAAAACATTTCTTTCCGAATGCCTTCTGCAACATTCCATACGTTTCCGCAAACAAAATTTAATGCAAGTTCTTTGCTCAATTAATTCAGACATTTCAAAAATCGCCGGAAATCAGTTTTAGAGTCTCACAAAGCCAAACGTAACTCAAACACTAATGAATATTTTGACGTCAAATTTCACACAGATGTGAAGGACAGTGCCAACAACCTAAAAAAGAAAAAAAAATTGAAATACCATATGGCCGGGAAATTTAAATTGAAAACTGGTCTTACTTTTTGGACATAGTAGTATAAAAACTTTCTTAACTTATAAGTTCAATAGTTTTAAAATTATAAGAAATTCAGATAAACACGCAAACCCTTTGCTTTACATATATAAACATTTCAAAACTGAGATGATGGCATTCAGCTTTCAGGAGTGGAGTTATTACATTTTACATTCGCGTACTCATCGACTGTGAGTAGGAAAGGTTTTCCATCAAAATGCGCAGAAAAGTTTCGGCTCCTATGTAGTTCATGCTCACCTGTTTACTTCGCAAATAAATATCTACCTCAAAAACAAGGAAATGAAAACATCATGTGAAAAGAAATCGTGTAGAATTCATCAATATCTTTAAAAAAAACATTCTGGAGGAAAAAAAAAAACGTGTTTGAGGAACGAAGCATGCGATATGTGAAAAAAGTATTCTTCAACGAACTTTAAATGTTTGTTAAAAAAAAAAACATTTCTTGTTTATTTTCAAATAGAATCGGAAAAGATAAAAAAGATCAAAAAGATAAAAAATGTCCCACTATCTCAAAGTTCAAGTTCCCGACAAACAGTTTCGCCTCACTGTTTCATAGAAATAAAGATGAAAAATTATAAAAAAATAATGTTTTTTTAAAAATTAAATTAAAAATAGGGCTGAATAAATTAACTGCAAAGTCGCATTTGTAATAACTATTCACAAAAGTGAGTTTGCTGGACTATTTCGGCAACTTCTTTTGGGTTTCATCATGAAATTTTGGAGATCCTTCTATGCAATTACGGCAATTCAGAAGAAAAGTAAATTTTTTATGCTTATCTTTAGAATGATAGTTATAAATAAACAACAACAAATCGAAAAACAATACTCACTTTGAAAAAAAGGGTAAATTATTAAATATGTTTATATTAAATATATACTCTTTGTCGAACAAGTGTTCTAACATGTTTATAACGATTTTGTAATGCCGTCCAGTAGAAAATATTTATAACTGCAGAAATTAAAAAAAAAAAAAAAAAAAAAAAAAAAAAAAAAGGAAATTTTTTCAGAATGTACTGAAAGCTTTTTTTGTACAGTTAACATACACGATTGAATTCTGTAATCTTATTAGATACATGTAGATATCATCATAACCTGGCGTTGCAATTATAAAACACTCATGGTTTAAGATTTAATACTTTTTTCGTACCAGGAGTATACGCACACACGCACGCTCATAAACACACACACACACACATATATATATATATATATAAGAAAAACTTAGGAAATGGAGAGGACAACATAATCAAAATTTCCTTTTTAAAAGCGCAATCAGTTTTAACAGCGCAATGGAGGAGCATTCGCTATACAATTATTTGCGTTTGTTTCCACAACAAATTAATTCAAGATCCAAATTGTGCATTGCCTGCCTCATTAAATCTAAATACTATGAAACGCATGCATACACCAATAAATAAATGCCACACTCTGCAGCAGCAGATAAAAAAAGAATTTTTCCAGGAATCCAGGATATATACATATATATATATACAGTGAGGGAGAAAGGAAAATTTTAAAATTAAAACTGCATCTTTCTCTAACATGACAGAAATAAAAAATTATTGTTTTCTAAAGATAATGATGTTGTCTCTTAGTTATTTTTATTAAACTTTAATTGTTGTTTAATTGTCTAATAATAAAACAAGCAAGTGAAGATGAGGGACTTATTATTGGAAGAGAAAAATTAAACCTCATTAAAATGAAATCTTAAGTTTTAAATCAAAAAGAAATTTTAATTTTTCGTTAAAATGAAATTTAAAAAAATAATTTATCTGTTCTCTGAAATATGTTGAAAATAATAAATAAAATAAAATTAAAATATGCTTGTTAAACTCGTTCTTCGTTTGCCAATACTGAAAAACTGAAAAAATGTTTTCTTCTCGGAATATCGTGTATTATGTATCATGTATTATTTATGTATACCACTAACAGCCAACCCACGTGGGATGAGAGGAAGGCAGTGCCTATTTTAGAGGTTCTGAAAGCAGGAATCACAACAAAAAAAGAAAATTGTTGGGCTATGAAATTCGATAGAGCAAATTTTTTGTAATGATTTTAGTACTAAAGAGCATCAGAGTTTTAAAAAAGGACTCTTTAGCAATGAATTATGTTAGATTGGAGGGCGTTTTGTGAAAAACATTAATTACGCCTTTCTGCAAAATTAATTAAATATCATGTATTTTTTATGACAAAATAAAATTGGTATTTCTGAAAAAAGAGAAAAATTCTTGAAACACATGTAATTAAAATACATTTTCTACGAAACCCATGTTTTTTCTGTAGTATTTTAAATGTTTGCACATATATCCAGCTTGATTTTATACTACTATTTTTTAATACTAACGCTGGATCATTTCTCAGTAAATATCAATCATACATTAATCTGATTCCTTGTATAATACAAGATCATTTAAATTTTATATTTTAACTTCAGTAAATCTACTGAAATTTAAAAAATGAAACACGATTTTTATGTAAGTAATTCCTATTTATAAAAATTATAAAAGCACAATACACATAATGTGAGCAATTAAAAACAAAATCTGAACAATTTGTTAAGTGGACTTAATAAAGAAAGTTATTTCGAATTAAACCAAAATATTTGCTTTTTACGATCCTTGGTAGTTTTAAATTAGTATAATAATATAATTGTTAAATATTGTTAATATTAAAATTGTTAATATAATTGTTAAATATTAAAATTTTAAAAGAAGATCATTTTAATATAATATTTCTCAAATCACTACCATAATATTAGTAAAAATATATTTGGTTTGTTTTTTCTATAAAAAAATGGTTTCGGTGAAGATCGATGCAAAATGTGAAGGATGCAAACTCTTAGTACTTCAAGGTATACGTACCAAATTGAAATAACACACTATAGGTGGAATGTAGCGGCCTCTCTAGTACAAAATAGTAACCCTCAATTTGCTGCAGATCTGTCATTATGTCCCAGGTAAAAGTGTTCATGTATAGAAAACACGCAGTTTTAATGAAATCCTTTTATTTTTAAATTAAATTGATATAAAATATATTTTAAAAACTATATAAATCATACAAATAGAAAACAAAGAATTTGTGTTTTTATTTTGTGTTCTAATTAAAATTTATATACGTTGATTTCTAGTTATCTTTTATTTATAGAAATTTAATTCCTCATATTAAAAAAATATTATTAATTTTAAATGCGTATCTCGCATGACATAAAATATGGGAAAAATAAAAATAAAAATTTAAGAAGAATATTATTTCACATGGGTGGAATTTATATGTTTTTTTTTTTAATTTTTTCCTTTGCATTGATGGACTTTGTTTAGATTAATTTAAAGCAGTTTGGTTGTTATAGTTTTTTAATCGTAGTTTGTTTAGATTAATAAACTAGTTTGTAGCATGTTTAGATTAATCCACGGACTTGCTACAGCGTAATATATTGCTTTAATGAAATAGGACAATTAGGGATAACTACCCAGATTTACCTAAGGCGTAAGTCAATGGGAAATGTTTACACACTCTATTATATTCACAACGAAGTCCCTTCTACTCTGAAATCTATGACAGTAAGGAGCGTCTTTAATTAATGTAACCTGAGCTTTATTGGCTGTGCACTTTGTCGCACTGACCTACGAATCAGATTTTTTTGCTTTATATATATAATGGGAAAATGTTATATGTAAGAAAAATTTACATGTTGTTGTATATTATTTTCAGTTGTTTGCTACAAACGTGACAAATTTTGCTAAAATTATACATTATATGCTCATTTTTTCTTTAATTTTTTTTTAATTACAACTTTGAAATAACCTTAGATTTTTTTTTTTTTCAAAATACTACTTAGCAAATAAATTATATTAATTCTACTTAGCAAATAAATTAATTATTCATGATATATATTATGTTACTGAAGCCAATATGCATATTATTGTAATTAAAATAATATTTGAACATAATACGAATTACATGTAAAATTATTTATATTCATATTATAAAATTATATTACAATTAGTTTTCGGAAAAACTGAAAGGCTTTAACACTCATTTTAATATATTTAAAAAATTCGAAACCAAATTTTATTATTATAAAATTTAAGTTCAGCGGATATATTTGAATGCAGAGTGCTAGTTCTAGTGACTACTTTGGAAATAAACATTTTTTCACTGACAAATATTTTACATTGAAAATCGTACTAACTTGTGGGTGATTATTCATTCAATATGCAAGTGTGTAAAAATTGCTATTGCTTTGAAGGCAATAAGTACTCTTCCTTTCTACACTTTTATGGGTGAAATCATTATCACACTAATTTTTTTCCTACGTCGGATGGATGTTATATCAGCCATGAGCGCTTAAAAAATAGTGCCAGCCGTTGGAAAGAAATCAATAACGGGAGATCTCTCTATCAACAGGTTCCTCAGCTGGATTGAGTCTATATACTCTTCACTTTGCCATTGCCATGCCAAAATTATTTCTACAAGCTTTGATCTAGCATTTTCAAGGCTTAAGGCTTGACAACGCTAGATCAAAGGGTATAAACTATATACATTTCCAAACAAAAATATTTTTATTTATCCAGTTCCCTTTCTAGTCTCAGAATATCCAAACTACCCAATTCCCTTTTTATTAATGTAATGAGCATGCAGAATTTCATATATTTTTTATTCACAGAAAATGAAGGTTTAATGGATCATATCATTTAAGTTTTCAACAATTAAAACAATGATTTTAGATTAATTTAAAGTCCAGTGTATGCTATCAACTCGTTAGCCACACATTGTACAGCCTTGCAACAAGGGTTTACTACTTATGTAGGAGCTTATTTCATTTTTATTATGTACGTTATATTTCAAGAACAATTTTTTTTTGCCAACATATTTTAATTCTAGGTCCAATATAATTATAACGTTTGAAACAAGTAGCCGAATCATCTAGTTTACCATGTAAAATAATTAATTAATAATAAAAAGCAACATAATATAAATTAAATTAAATTAAATAAAAAACAAAGTTATTTCTAAATAAAAAGGAAATTAAATGAATTTTATTTTAAATAAAATATGCATGAAATTTAATCCCAAGGAACATTTTTATTGTGTGTAATTTTAAAAAAAATGCTAGTCAAAGTAGTCACCATTTCTTCCGATATGGTAAAGTAAAGAAAATATCAATTTAAATAAGAATAAATTTAGGCCTCAAGAAATAAATTGTAAACCAATATAATAGTTCAATAATAGAATAAAATAAAAAATATATTAATAATAAAACTTGATTGTACTATTTTCAACAAGAAATTTTTAGAAACAATTATTAGTCTCATACATATAAATATTTCTCAAATATTAAATTTTATAATGCAAGCAAATGAAAGTAGACAATTTTCAAAACATTGCAATTAAAGAAACTTTTCATTGTATTGCAAAATTGTTATAAATATATTTTATTAAAAAGTTACTTTGAGAACAGAACCACAAGAAATTCTGAGAAAATAGTCGGAATTTTTAATGATCTTTTATTCTTTTTACATCAAGTTATTATTTCCCTCCCTTTCTTTTTTGAACATCATGAATGTGCTGCTAAAAGCAGGCGTCTATTCAATCAAATTCAAAAATTGTGTTGTGAAAAATGACAGAATTAAATTTTGCTAAAGTCTAATTAACAAGAATTTTTTATGGTGTTTGGCTACATGTCATATCAAATTTGTTTTCAGTGACAAAAAATTACTCCTATAAAACACATGACAAGTACAATTTTATCTCATTATATATATATATATATATATATATATATACAGAGAGAGAGAAAAGAGAGTAAGAGAGAGACAGAGAAAAGATATATATATATAAATATAGATAGATAGATAATCTCATAAGTTACCACTTTTCATTTTTTAAATATTTTAATTAGCTTTATTGATTATGTATAATACCAAAATATATTTTTCATCATAACAACTTAAAATCCCTATCAATGTTATCCAATTTAATCAAACAAAATTAGTTAATTAAGTTAAAATTTTTTTTTATTTAATTTGATCCATTACAAATTTATTATCCAACTAAAATCCCTTATTCAACCAATAACAGCATAGAGTTTAGAAAGTGCAAAGTAAAAAGATTGATTTATTTGAATGGAAATATTGAAAGTCAACATTATATTTTACATCATCAGCTAGCTAAAAGCAAATTTGGTTTAGGTAAAGTCAATTTTATTTCACTTAAATTTCCTTAAGTCTCGACACAAATATCACTAGATGACATGCAAAATTATTTCGAACTTATTCATTATTCGTATGTAGTAAAATTAAACATCACATGTATTATAATACACTAATGTCCATAAATTAAGGATAATTCAGAATCACACAGAAATTGTACTCTAAAATAAAAATTTCACCTGTAGAATTATCCAACACATCTTGAAGAAGAAAATGCAAATTACAGGAAACCACCAGATGGCGCGGATAGTACGTCACATTGACGAGAGTGTAAGAGAGGAATGGCGGCAAAGAAGTAAAATTGTTCACAAGCACTTTAAAAGCCTTTCAGTGCAATAACCGCATAGTTATGGCACAAAGGAAGCATTTGGATGATTTTTTACATGGTAGAACTATCGGACGACTGGAATGTGGACGTACGCAGCTTGAAGTATCCGAGGAACTTGGAATCGCCCAGAGTGCCATCTCCAGACTTTGGAAACGATTCCAAGATGATGGTAATGTGAGTAGATGTTACAGCACAGGTCGCCCCCGAGTTACAACGCCGAAGGAGGACCGGTATTTAGCAGTTACTGCCAAAAGAAACAGACGGAGCACAGCATCAGACCTGTCTCGTCAGCTCTCTTCAGCTACCGGTACGACAGTTTCAAGGCAGACCCTGTACATACGCTTAGGGCACGCTATATGCTCATAGGCCTGTCAGATGTGTTCCACTTGCCGCAACTCACTGTAGCCTGCGATTAACCTGGAGTAGAGAGCATGCATTGTGGACACCGCAACAGTGGTCTTGTGTGATGTTTTCCGACGAGTCCAGGTTTAGTTTGCAGTCTGATTCTCGCCGGACTTTCATATGGAGTGCGCCAGGTACCATTTACCACCAAGAGAACACCATTGAACGACATCGTTACGGTGGTGCAGGATGGCTCGTTTGCGGAGGAATTATTCTTGGTTCCAGAACTGACCTGCATGTTCAGAGTGTAACGATGACAGGCCACATCTATCGGGATGTCATTCTGGAACAACATGTACGTTTGTTTCGGGGCGCCATGGGTATTGAATTTCTGTTTATGGATGACAATGCCCGTCCTCACCGTGCAAACATTGTAGACGAATGCCTTCAATTGGAGGATATCATCCGTATGGATTAGCCAGCATTCTCACTGGACTTGAATCCAATAGAGCATGTGTGGGATATGCTTGGCCGACGAATTGCAGCCCGTCAACCCCCTCCCACCTGTCAACCGGAACCTCGGAGGGCATTGCTTGATGAGTGGTGTAATATTCCCCAAGATCAGATTGATATATTAGATTTTAATTATATATTAGATTTTTATAAGTAGTTTTAGTAGAGCGGTTGCTGGCGGAAAGCATGGAATACATGCTATTCGCCATAAATCACTCAAAAAGGCCTAAAGCAAGAGTTCCTAGAACTCCTCACGATTGAGAGCCGTTCTGGCGTGTTGATATGCACCAGACAACTCTCAAAGCGGAACGGACCCAGTGATTATCACTGATTAGCAACAGTGAACTCAGCCAAAGGGCTGCTTGCGTTACCCAGAGTGGTTATTCAATCCTCCTTTCCGTAGTTGTGCAACCAACACTGAAATCCCGTTAATTCGGGAAGGCCAGTGGCACTCCTGCGGCGTTCAAGATCAGATTGATCGACTTTCCTGCCAAAGAAGCGACAAAGCAAATAATACATCAATCCCAATTAAAAGGTCCAACAAGCCTACTGAAAAGAGAACTAAAATTGAATAGCCTCAAGATCTGGCAAGAAGAGTGGGACACTCAGCTTACAGGAAGAAGAACCCATCAATTTCTTCCAACAGTGTCAACGAAGATGTCCATAAATACATATCTAAACTACTTTGTAACGGGACATGGTCCCTTCCCCCGCGTACTTATACAGGTTCAATATTAAAGATACGGACAACTGCATTTGTGGTGAAACTGGCACGCCGGAACACTATCTCTTCTCCTGCTCTTTAACAGACTCAAATCACGTTCTCCAACCAAATCCAGATACATATGCAACCTGGGCACAAAATGCAGCATTCTCCAAAACAATAAAGGAAAAAATTATTAAAGTGATGGACTTTGTAACCCATAATATAGACTACATTACACAATAGAAACAAAAAGCATGTTCTTAATCTATTATTGTATCTATATGCCCTAACAGCTTGTGTAATATTAATTACCATACACAGCCATTTCCTTTAAATAATTGTGTTAACAATTTTATTGTACATATGTAAATATCAGTAATCTTTCTCTTAGTTGTCTAATTTTTTGTTTTGATTTTCTATAATTTAATGATAGATTTCTATAAGTAGTTTTAGTAGAGTGATTGCTGCCGATGGCCATAAAATGTGTGCTATTCGCCAGGAATCACTCAAACAGGCCTAAAGCAAGAGTTCCTAGAACTCCTCACGATTGAGAGCCGTTCTGACGTGTTGATATGCACCAGACAACTCTCAAAGCGGAACGGACCTAGCGATTATCACTGATTAACAACAGTGAACTCAGCCAAGGGCTGCTTGCGATACCCAGAGTGGTTTATCAATCCTCCCTTTCCGTAGTTGTGCAACCAACACTGAAATCCCGTTAATTCGGGAAGGCCAGTGGCACTCCTGCGGCGTCTAAGATCAGATTGATAATTTGATACTCAGCATGCCTAGGCGTTGTAAGGCCTGTATTGCATCGTCCGGGAGACATACTCCATATTAACCATCATACTAACCATGTTACACTGTTTTTTGTAAATAGGTTCTTTTTTTGAAATTTGCTCCAGGGAGTAAAAATCGCAATTTTTATTAATTATGTCAAACATATAGCATCTTTTTTGCTCTTTAACTTTTGTTTAATAAATAGACTTTACAAATAAGTCAAATTTGTTTTGCTTCTGTCTCTTTCTTTGCCTGAAGTTCATTATCCTTAATTTATGGACATGAGTGTATTTGGCATAGCGGATCATAAAAACACAATACACAAAACCTTTTTTTTGTAGAGGAGGAGGATTTTAAAACTGCGCCAAGAAAAACGACAATTTCATCCGCGTACTTTACTGAAAATTTTATTTCAGATTTCTGTTATCGCAGGAGTCAACTTAAAATCGAGAGTTTAAAAGTTCGACCCATTTTTACTTTGGACTGCTCCAGCGAGCTTAGAGGGAGATGCGACAGGATTCACTTTCGGCAATGGCATTCTGACGCAGATCCCCACTAGAATCTAAACATGAAAGACACCGACAAATTCTTAATGGACTTTCCGAAAGTAAGTGCTTTTTAAATAAGTTTCAAACAAATCTAAGCTTGTTTCATCAGCGTATTATAAATTTCAATCAAAAATTATCTTAATACATTCATTAACAATTGGCAATAAATTATGTGAATGTTTTTTTAGAATGCTTTTGCCAACTAATTTTCCATTCTTTCTTTCTTTTCAAAATTCAAAATAATATGAAAATTTATTTTAAATTAACTGCTAAAATGTCAACAGATTTTTGCTTTAAAATGAAGTATAATATGCTTGTTTATACTTGTTAAGCAATATTTAAGACTTTCATAACGATCCTTCTTTATTTTAGTTCGTGTCAATTTCCTAAATTAATGTAATGAAAAAGTTATTTTTACGTTTTTTTATTTTCTTCAGTAAAATCATTGTTATTTTATTATTTTTAAGACACCGACAAATTCTTAAAGGAATTTCCGAAATTAAGTGCTTTTTAAATAAGTTTCTAACAAAACTAGGTTTGTTTCAGCCATGCATTATAAGTTACAATCAAAAATTTATCTTAATACATTCATTAACAATTGTAGCAATAAATTATAGGGATGGTTTTTTTAAAAGCTTTTGCCAACTAACTTTCCATTCTTTCTTTCTTTTAAAACTTCAAAATAATATGAAAATTATTTTAAATTAACTAGTAAAATGTAAACAGATTTTTGTGATTTAATATGCTTGCTAAGTAATATTTAACACTTTCGTAAAGATCATTCTTTATTTCAGTTTGTGTCAATTGCCTTAATTAATGTAATAAACAAGCTATTTATACGTTTCAGAATTTTCTTCAGTAAAATCATTGTTATTTAATTATTTTTAAGACACCGACAAATTCTTAATGGAATTTCTGAAAGTAAGTGCTTTTTAAATAAGTTTCTAACAAAACTAGGATTTCTAACTGTACTTAATATTATTCAGTGATCAAAATTCTTAGAGTATGCAGTATCAATCTAATTTTATTTTCGCTCTCTCTCTGTGTTTTTATATATAAGTGTGTTTCTACATATAAGTTCTCTGTGTTTCTATATATATATATACATATATATATATATATATATATATATATATATATATATATATACTTTAAACCGTAGGTCCCTGCAAGGAGCGGCAAGTATTTTGGAGAAAGAAGTTTATTTTAGTAGAAGTAGAGTTGACCATGATTTCATTTTAAAGGATGGTATCTGGTCGACGGACTCCTGAAAGTTAAAATATTCTTCGAATGAATTATACAGTCCAAATCATATAGAGCATATATGGGATGCTCTTGTGAATGAAATTGGATCTCGTCTTTCACTTCCGAGAATCAACGAGAAGATGAAAACAGTGTTTCTAGAAGAATCGAACCCATTTCTCCATATACTCATTAAATGACCCATTTCTAGTGTAAAGTTTAGATCTGTATGAATATAAACCTTTTACTCATCTTTCTGTTTTTATAGTGTTAAGTTCAGTTCTTGAGCTTCTGGTGCTTTAACTGGTTAATTTTTATATATCAGCATAAAATAAAAATTAATTTCATTAATGTCTATTTAGTAGATCTAAATATAATAAAAAAAGTGATATTTTTTTCAATTTCTTCTATTAGCTCACACTCTCCCTATATGCACTCAAGAACCAAAACATTACGACCACCTGTCATTAACGAGTTGGCCCACCTTTGGCGCGCATCACAGCTTCAACCCGCCTTGGCATGGATTAATACCACCAGTTAAATACCACGTCCACCTGATCACGTGCCTTCCACGTCATCCAGGCGAGTTCATTGCAAAATGTAGGGGTGGTCATAATGTTTCGGCTCTTGAGTGTATATCTTGTTCATATTTTCAATCATTAATAAAATGCTTTTTATTCATCCACTCAAGTTCAAATACATCTTTTTTAACTTGTAGTGGATGACACTTTATGATAATACAGTTTTTTCAAATATTAATTCATTAATTAAATTTAATTAATTAATTTTAGTTTTTTTTAATTAAGTTGCATATATCTACCCATAGATGGGCGCCAGATAAAATTAAAAAAATGAAGGAAAATTATTTATAAAGGACTTTCTGCAATATAGAGAAAAAAGTAGGAATTGACTTAAATTTTTTTTTTATATTACTTGTTTGAATTTCAAACACCAGCTTATTTGATAACATGTACCCGTTAAATTCTTGATCGGCTATTATAATATGCTCCTTTTATTTCTTCCAGGCTGAAATACCTTATGATTTTTGGATGGACATATTAATAAAGGTGTTAATCGTGTTTGGCGTTTTCATTTTGCTCTTAATTTGGCAGTACATGTATTTAAAGTGGCTGGAGATCAAGGAAAAATGGAGAAGAGACCCGCGAAGTGAAGAAAGAGGGAGAGTCTGGATTGAATTAGAAAGAATGCCTGGACGATAATGCTATGGAATGATGGGATTCACAGATGTAATGGTAAGGAATTTCTGCAATATGAATTTTATTACTTTAATTACAGGCGGCCCTCACTAAACCCTATTTTTTCTTAATTAGTGGTAATTAAATGTGGTTTGTATCTAAAACAAGTAATATAAAAAAAATTAAAGTCAATTCCTACTTAGGTCACCCTTACTAAACATATTTTTTCTCTTAATTAGTGGTAATTAAATGTGGTTTGTATCTAAAACAAGTAATATAAAAAAATTAAAGTCAATTTAGTTACTTTTTATTAAATAATTACAATTAATATAAATATGTATATACATATGACAGAATTACAATATTAAGTGGCAAAATAGCAAGCGAATTTCCTTGCATTTTTCCATTTTTCTTTCTATATATGGTATTGGACTATTATTTTTGTTTTTACTATTTATTCGCTTTCTATTTTCTTTTCGTTTCTAATTTATGAAGCTGATGGGGGTCTATAATTTCTCATTCTATCCATCTCTTGTAAAAATACAAATAAAACAAATTTATGCTTCCACCAAATTCGATCCAAAGGCATGAAGATTCTACGCCAACGCTCTACGAAATTTGCCTTTGCAAGTCAAATTTCTTTTTTCGCTATATTGCAGAAAGTCCTTTATAAATAATTTTCATTTCATAACTCTCTCTCTCTCTCTCACACACACACACTTTCCATTTCTCTCACTAATTTATTCTCATGTTCCATTTTCCATTTTATTCCCTGCTTGACTGAGACTAGAATGAAAAAATAATCTGAAAAAGAAATTTTTTTCCAGCGATTGACGGTATTTATTCCTAAATTTTTGTCCTGCTAAATATCTTATATAAGAGAAATTTTTTTCTCCCATATGAAACTAAAATTAATTAATTAAATTTAATTAATGAATTAATAGTTGAAAAAACTGCATTAACATCAAGTGTCTTCCACTACAAGTTTAAAAAATGTATTTGAACTTGAATGGATGAATAAAAAGCATTTTATTAACGATTGAAAATTTGAACAAGATATATAAATATATATAGGGAGAGTGTGAACTAATAGTACGAATAGTAGTGAATGTTAATCTTTTATTTTATTTATAATCGACTTCCAAATAAAAATATAAAAAAATGGCAAAAATTCAGACCATTAAAGAAAATATAATTATCAATTTATGAGGTAAAGTTAAGAAGATTAAATTAATTGAAGATTAAATTGATGAGATGGGATTGTCTTGATGAGAAATAATAATTATCAATTGATGATAACAAACTAAAAGAAAATATAATTAAATAAAACATTTGAAACAATATAGCTAATTTTTATTTCATGTTTAAAAACTTACAGTGTACAATTTTCAGTAAGTAGGATTCGTTGGGGGATAATAATTTTATTATAGTTACTCTGTAAGTAATTGAAGTAATAATAAAATTTGAATTTATTTTAAATATATATTTTTATTGTTATTAGAATGATTATAACTTATTAGATGTGCTAATTTTGTAGAGGTGGGAACTAATTTATTCCTTTTTGTCTTTTGCTATTCATATTTTTCTGATGACATCATGAAACCAAAAAATTAGTAAAAAAAAAGTCACAAAAATACTTAAAAACCTGATTAAAAATGTCAGAAAAAGTTAAATTAATTTGTTTTATTAACACTTTTACATTTACGGTTTTCTATAATTGTTCATATTGAAAAACACTTTCTTAAATTGATGAGGAACAATAATTATCAATTGTCTATAACAAGTCAAGAAATAAAATATAATTGTTGATGATGATCAATTGATAATTATGATAAAAAATTCAAGATAAAATTCATTAAATTGATTAGGAACAGCAATTATCAACTGAAGATAACAAGTTAAACGAAAATAGAATTATCTATTGATGAAGTTAAAATTAATTTGAAAGATTAAATAGATTAAAAACAATAATTATCAATTAAAGATAACAAGTTAAGATATAAAATATAATTGTTGAGATTAATGATAGTTCATTTTGTTTCAGAATAACAGCATGGTGAGATTTGTGAATAAAGAAATTAAGAATAAAAGAGGAAGCCAGCTATTTTTTTCTGCTTAGATTTATTTTCCATTTTAGTTTATCCTGAAACTGGGACAATAATAAGACTTGTGCATAGGTGCGAATGTAAATTATAAGGTTAAAAAAATATGTAGAGAAACTTTATGAAGTATGTTATGTTTGCAACGTTAAAGATAAAGGTTAATCCTCCACCTTTCAACTTAGATGCATTGATTATGTTCTGTTGCTGTAAATAAAAGATTATTTCTTATGTAGTATTTTTTATTAATCATTAGTCCAACACAATCAATGATTTTAACTTTTAACATACAATAAATACACCAATTCATCACATCCAGTCAGAAGTCCCAAGTTCTCACATGATAAATAGAAATTGTATTGCTTAATAATTTATCAGTACATTACAATAGTGAAATTTAGAAACTAAATGTATAAGAAAAATAATTGTTTCATAATTGCTGGGTATATCCTAAAAGACAAATTATTTACTATTCTGATTTATTATTTATTGTTATATCCTAACAGATATCCAACTATATGCAACTCTTCAGATACAAGCATAAATGTTTCTTTTGATAATTAGTTAACTTATATAACAAATTAATTTTTTAAATTAAGCAATAAATGCACAGATGTTATAAAAATAAGCTCACTATAAGTATATTAAAATCTTTGAGTGTTTCATTTTCAGTAAACTAAGTTATTATGGCAGTGAAATTATCATAAAATGCAGTATGTATTTTTCTTTATTAAATTGTGGTTTAAACAATTTATTTATTATAAAACTACATAACCATTAAAAAAAATTTTAATTCACAAACAGCATTCATGTTTTCATAATTTTCAATTACTCGCCTCACAAAACAAACGTCTTCCAAGTGATTTAAGCACTATTTTTTGTCAAGCATTCATTGCTTATCCAATAGTCTTGAAAAACAAAATTCATATCTAAATATCGAATTTTGTACAATTTTATTATCAAATTATTCATTGTTTTTATTCTGAAGGAAAAAAGAAAGAAAACTTTTCAAGAAAAATTTGCAAAGAAGAAACTTTTGCTTTTTTTAAATATCTAATTTCTTTCCAATAAATTTTTTACTTTAATCTACTTGAACTCTTCATCAAACTAAATATTAACCAGATTGTAATTATATTTTATTGATAACAACAAATTAATCTCTAATCCATAACAAAAATTTTTTTTTTTTTTTTTCTACAACTTCATCCATTTCATATCATTATCAATTTATTACATATTTTTGCAACGATGGCATTCACTTTGAATATTGCCATTGTTTGCCGTTTTTTCATTTTCTCAACTTATATATGATAACACCAAATTCTGAAAAATAATCTAAGAATTTAAATTTAAGATGGATTTTACTTTTTTATAGATAAACACAATGAAGGAAGGTCTTGAAGAATTAATTTTCATTTTGTCTCAAAGTCAGTATAATATATGTAATATCTTAGAAAAAATTTTGAATTTCAACGAATCTCTTACAGCAGTTCTATATTAATTCATAAAAACATTTCTTAATAAAAAAATATTTTTAAAAAATTATTCTTTAAACAAAATTTTGGATATATAGATTTGCATAATTTATATTCCGACTCAGGGATCAGTGACAGCATGTGCCTCTAGTCAACATTAGGGCTGAGGTTCAATTCGCAGGTGGCTTTGCTGTAGATATTGTTCTAAAAAACGAGAAAACTCGATGGCGTTTGTGATGTTCAGCATCTTGCCTCGTTAGTCGGACTACCTGGTGGGTGTTTACCTGATTTTCTTTCATTACGATAAGCAAATGCGGGGTAGAGATATTTCTTATTATTTTTCATGAATTTTTTTGTAAATTAAGGTATTTACAATTGAAATAACCGAAAAAATTGGTTTAAGTATTACCAGAAAGAATTGTAACAATCAGGGCAGGATTTTCCTATAGGCTAACTAGGCTTCAGCCTAGGGACTCAAGATCAATAGGGGTCTACATTCAAATTGTTAGCAAAATTAGAATTACACTATTCTAAAAACAGTAAACATTAAAACACTTAATCGAAAATAAGGAGAAATTCTACACATATGACTAATAAACAAACATAAGAAAGTATTGGTTAAGATCAACGCGTTCGGCTCATTGGGTCTGTTCGTTTGTATATACTAGATTGCACCAAAGTATAGTTCATACGTTCAGTTATTTGATAGAAAATATGATAATTTTTATTGTATATTTTATTTTCGTAGTTAAAGAGTTTTATTATTAGAATTTTGTTGTTTTGTAAATGTTGCGTGTTATGTTTTATTAGTTATTGTTACAAGTACTATATAGGGTGGTTAGAATAAATATTCAAATGAGTGTTCTCGACTTTTTTTTTTTTTATTATCGGTGCCACATTTTTTATAAAGATTAGTACGAATCACAACATATTTCATTTCACATATATATATATATATATATCACAGTAATGGCGTATTTTATTATCTCTCATGTAATTTACAAACTTAAAAATGGAGGTAAAGGGCCTCATAAGTGAAATATCCTAAGGCCTCTTTTCATCTAAATCCGACCCTGTTAACAATCACCTTTTATTAAGAAAATCCTTGGTTTTAATATTGTTGTACATTTTTTACTTATTTATGCTTTTTTTTTGTCTTTTCTGCATACTAAATTATTTGACATCCTTGTTTTAAACATTTTAGTTTTACATTTTAATTTATTTATGTTTTTTTTCTTTTTGTCTTTTTTGCATACTAAATTATTTCACTTTTATATATATTTTACCTATTATGCATCATTATATTTACTATGATTTCTTATTTACTCATGCTTCAAGGAAGAGTGCTGTTTATTTTTTCTTGTTGCGAAATTTTTATTATTTTTTATGTAAATTCAGGCTTTTACAATTAAGATGGGAGAAAAAATTATTTTAAATATTACCAGAACGATGCTATTTGCTGTTGTGAACTACCAGAGATTTATTTGTTGTTATTTTCAAATTGTAAAATTTTATTAGTATTTTGATGGTTGTATGTGCTCATATACAGATGAGACTATTCAGAAAAATTAATGCTTTTTCCCTTGATAAATTAAAAATTATTATTAATAATACACTTATTTATTAGAAATTATTATTTTTTATAATTAAGAGGACTTTTTAATGTGATTCTCACAATGAAGCATCACTGCCCTGTTTTTATATAATACTTATTTTTAACTCTCCGATAAATATGTACGACTTCTACCTACGGGTGCTACGTAGGTGGAAGTCTGATTTGTCTCCGAGTCTCTGAAGAAGGAGGACCAGTGACTTCCTGGAGGACTTTTAGTGGGGAACTAACCCATTTAACCCTACCCTTCTCGTATGGGAGAAAACCCGGAAAAAAATTCCCACCAGGCAAGATGCTGAATATCACAAAGACTCACGAGCTCCCTCATTTTTGAAACAGCGTCCCCAACAATGGCCTCAGTGGATTGAACCTCAGCTCTAATTCTCATCAGCGCCGGACGTTACCACTGATCCACGAACCAGAAAAATTTTATATAACATATTCTATTTTCTGGCATTATATTGAATAAGTTTACTAATAGCATGTGTCAGAATTTTAAACTCAACAGTGGCTTAACTTAATTGTCCTGATTGACGTCGAAGTACTTTATATAAAGTACTTCGACGTCACCACAAAAAAACTACTTGTTAATTTATTAATGTATGAAGTTCGTAAACTAATAACTGATTTTATTTACTTCATTCTAATAAGAATGTTCGCGCCTACGCGCAAGGTTGGTAGCATGAGTCGGAGAAATAAGGCTGAAACCTGTGG
>BPLQ01010525.1:2500-16319 GCA_021605075.1 Caerostris darwini | reverse complement strand
ACATACATACCAGAAAATGGCTCGATAGAAAGATTTCAAGGACATTTCAAAAGATCAACTTATCTTCGTTTATTATGCTACGGAAGAAATATTCAAAACTGTGCGTCTTTCCATCTTCCTGTATTACTATCTATCATTTCTTTTTCTGCATCTAACATATCTGCTGCCTTGGAAAGGAAAGAAAGAAAAAAAAATTTTTTTTTGCACTTGTTCTGCACACGCACTTCATATTTCTGTGAAAGATATTCTCCTTCTTTCGCACCTATCCATCCTTGATAGTTTTTGACTGGAAAAATAAAATTACCGGCATTTTCTCTCGTAAGAAAAAGAAAAAAAATGTTAAGGAGTTGTGGGGTAAACATGCAAAGCAACGGAGCTTTCGACTTTTTTGAACAATTTTCATATTTTAGCTTTTTGCTGTGAGGAACGTTTTCCTTCATCCTGAAAAGCTAGGTGAGACAGAGGTGGAAGAAAAAGGAAAACAAAGTTTGCGGCGTCAATGATGAAAGTAATTCGACGAAGTAAATGGGAAAGCAGGCAATGGAGTTTTTGGATCGTAAATTCTTGTGGGATTCGTCCCCGAAATGTGCGTATTGATGTTTATCATCTTTCTTTTTTTTTTCTTTGACACTTTCTTTTTTTCTCCCCATAAGTTCTTCATCCTCTAGCGACAAATTGATAAATATTACACGTACATGATTTTGTTTTTTCATTATTATTTCAACTACATATACGCAACCTTGCTTATAAAATTTGCAGTTAACTACATCTCACATTGACAAATTGGGTTTGTCATGAGTTTTGCTTTGGGCAGTTTTTTAAAATAGTTTTGTTTCTATTTAAAATACAAATAAGTCAATTTATCACTTTAAAATTTCTTATACATGTTTAATGGTTACTGAATTTTCATAATAAAAGCACTTACACATTTATTAGTGTATATAAGGCTATTAACTAAGCAATATGTTGGCAAACATACAAATTTCTTGTTTTCTAATACTGAGAAAAGCATACCTTTACTTTTTAATAATAATTATATATATATTAAATACATGGAATTGCTTAATATTTTTATAGATTTAAAAATGTAACTGATCTATAGTCCAAGAGATTTTTTTTGAAATAAAGATTTTTAGTTGAATTGGATTTGCATTATTTCCTATTAAAAATTGACTATATTTCAATAAAAATTCACATTTTTGAAATTTCATTCTTTTATACTTTCCGTTTAAATAGCATGACTCCGAAATCAAAAATTCATATAATTTGAAATATTATGCTTAAAATTGCTTAAATAATTTCAAAAAGTGATTATTGATTTTCAGGATATATTAAATTATTAACTAATTCTAATTTGTGAAATACAAGTAACAAATGGAAAATGAATTTTAAATGATAAAAAATTTTGTGGATTCTTTTCCCACTTAATCGACAGCAACATCTAGACCAAGTCCATGAATTTGTGTCTTGAAACGATGAGTCTTGATAAAGGTTAATTCTTTCTTTTATTTTACGACAAAAAGCTGAGGAAACTCGGTAAATTGTTGGTTGGACTACAGAATTCTGCGAGCTTGGTTTAAAAGTGATATGTGTTATCGAACCGAAAGCTTCTGTTTCAATGATGGAGATACATTATTCCGTAGACGTTGAAGAATTAAAGAGACAGCGTGCAATCTCCCAGATGCCAATTTTATGTATTTTCACTTTTTTCTGTGCTTCAGTTGTGTGGGTTCATAGTAACTGGCTACCCGTGGCAAAACTCGGAAAATGTTAAATCAGTTATAAAATCTACCGTCGTTGTAGAGGCAAGTTAACCCAGGTGTAGCAAGCAACATTTGATTTTTAAATTTGTAAATACGAAGCTGATCAAATTGCAAATTTTCTACTGCAGTTGTATGTTAAATTTCCCCCAATGAGCTGAGAAAATATTTGTAAATAAATCTACAAAACAGGGCTCACATCCTACTTAAAGGAATTTTTTTTCCTTCAGGAGCATATCGATATTTCTCCGAATTCCTCGGATTATAAAGAACCATAAAAAGTTCCCGACACTATTTGAATATCAACTGGAACATTATTTTATATTATATGCCCTCTACCAACACATCCATAATTTTGTTCCAACCACCATCCAAGTCAAAATTCTAGTCCGCCGCCTCGAAAAAAAATGGCCGCAGGCTTCAAATTCTCCCTTACGCCTTCTAAAAAAGTAAAAAAAAATGCTATTGATGTCTATTTACATATAAACGAAAGAGGCACGAGGGATTTCAAGGCCATGAGAGAAAGATCAACTTATCCACTTTCATTATGCAAGCGAAGGAATATTCAAAACAGCACTTCTTCTCATTCGGCAATATTACTTGGATCTTCTTTTTCTTTACGCTTAACGTATTTTGCGCCGTCTGGTGGAAGAAATGTTCATCTTTTACTTCCACCTGTTCACCCCAAATTTTATTTCTTCTTGTGTATATTTTAGTTTTCTGTGCATCTATCTATTCAACATAGTATTGATTGCGGAAAGAAATGATTACGTTTTCTTCTGTTAAAGGTAAAAAAACAGTATACTTAGTTTGATGAACATACAAAGCATCTGGATTTCGCCATTATTGTGCAATTTTTACATGTAGATGTTCGTTATTGGCTTGATTGTTTATGGTGATGATGAGAGAAATATAAAGACATGCGAAACAAGATTTGTTATGAATGTAATGAAAACTCACTAGCGTGTATTTGAAAAATGAAAGAGACAATGCAAGAATATATTTTATTTGTTTTGAATAATGTGTTTTAATGAATATTTTGCTTAGAATAGTGTTTTTATTAATGTTTGGTTTAGAATTATATTTTTTAATATGATACCACTAAACGTTTTAATAAATGGAATGGTGCTTGTTAAATAAAATTAAATAGAATCCAAGGAAATTAAATTCAACACAGGAATTTCTTTGTTCAATATCATAATTCATTGATGAGAATGATAGAAGGATTCATTGATGATTGATAAAAGTAAGATTTAGATATATTCTCAAGAAATACCTTAAAAAAAATAAAAAATATATAGAATTAATGTGGATTTCGATTGTTTCTAAATGCCAAACATTTTGAGATGAGGTCATTTTTTAATTCAAAGAAAGATTCTGAGTTCACTAGGGGGCATCACAAGTGGTTTGCTACTTTGCCCTCACAATGAATCATCGAACTTTGAAATGAATTTCGCCCAAAACACAACCACGCTGTTTCACAAGTTTATATCCTCCTACTCCTGTTCAACGGTTCGATTTTCCAGACTACGGATTGTCTACACTCAGCATAGGCGTATACTTTCTTTTCCATTGTCCATTTCTTTAAAGGTTTTGAATCAAGTTCCTTTAGTTCAAAGCCCAACGCAAACTCCATTTATACATTAAATAATCCGTTTATACATTAATCAGGTCGTTTATACATTAAATAATTATTTAGCATATTGCTTGTATTTTTTAACATAAAACGTTTTATATTTAATAATAGAAGGTTTTATGTTTTCATTAAAGATCGACTTATCTTAAAAATAATTGCATCAACTTTTGCTTATCAATGATTTTATTTATTTTCTAAGTGAGAGATTTTTACGACCAATCACCGATACAGCTTCATTGTAGAAAACCATTAAAATGCAATATAATTTACTCATTTATTGTCATAACTGCCATCATTTTTGTAATTCCAAATGTACTACGATGACATAAATACTAAACTAATCACATGAGTGAACTACTGAATATTGCTTCTGAACTTCGCAAAAAGTCATTAAAACATTGATCATCAATAAAATATATTTTTACTAATTTTGTTAATGTTATACTTTATATGATTAATCCTGAAAAATAGTTTATATTTTTATTTTGCTTTATTTCATTTTTTTTTTCACTTTGCAATTTGTTCAATCAGTTTTTTTGTATTTATTGATATAAAAAGGAATTTTTTAATTTGATTCTTACTTCTATATTGTCCAGGAAATGTAATATGTTCACTCTAGACAAGTAAAAGTTATTGTATTTTGAAAGAAAAAGTAATTTAACTTCCAATTATTGGATTTCTCTGCTAAAGTTTTAATCAAATAAATTCATTATTAACAAAAATAACACATCATCAAAGTTTTTTGCGTTACAATCTTCATTTTAATTTGATATCTGTTAATATAAGATTTTAAAATTCGATAATTTTGACTTACGATTTTTTTTTTTTGCCATTTTAGAAGAATTTCAAGAAAATTGATGATTTCCTACTGGTTCTATTATTATAGTGTCAGGGCTATTAATATAAAAAAAATATAGATATAAATGATATGCATCGAAAATACATTTAATAAAACATTGAATTGGACTACAGTAATAATTAATAAGAAATAAAAATAACTCTATAACTATATTGATTACTCCAGAAAAATAAGATTTTAGTATTACTTTTTAGATAAATTGACAAATGTCACTAGAAGTAAAATGATGATTCAGAAGGGCATTAAGAGAACTAGTTTTTGTTAATAAAAGTTATTACAATTAATAATGAATTTATTGTTAACTTTATTTACATCTACAGATTATTTATACTTTTAACTACCAGTTGCAAAAATTATAAGACAAAAAATTTTATAAATGAGAATTTTTTGCTTTAACAAGGAAAAAGATAATCGCCAATATTATTCTTTACCTTCAACTGCCCTCTGCAATCTATCTTCTGTAAGTAGTATACAGGAAAGAGCGATAGCTGAGAGAATAGGGAACAAACATCATGATAAGTACATCATCAAAAATCATCAAAATTGAGTATGCATACATAAGAAAATTAAATAATTAGGCTCAGAATTTTCAAATGTGAATACAGAATATTTTCTGCTTTTATATGCATATAGTAGATTGAGCTGAGATAGAAGAACTTTTCCATTAAGTTACTTAAATAGTGAATTTATAATTAATTTATGATCATTTAATGTTTTATTTTATTTTATACTTGGTATTAATCAAAGATTACAATTCCAAAAAAATGCTTTTTTACAATATTTGGGTGTTGACATTAATTAATGAACTTCCAAATGTCTCTCATTCATTTGCGAAACGTTTTAGGATATGTAAATATATGTTTATATGTTCTGTGATCATACGAATCACCACAATTAGAAATATAACACCAGTGCATTCATATTATTTAAGCAAAATAACAGAGCAAGAAAAGAGATGTTCAAGTGTTCTTATGAAATTAAATGATAAATTAAATCCCTTTTTATGCATTTTATATCGTTTAAACTTATAAAAGATAATTATACAAACTCATAAAATTTATTATAAGCATATAAACGGTATCCAACTAAACTCATGAAATATATTCACTTCAACTTACAAAGTAAGCTTAACATTTAAAAATATAGAGCTCAAAATGGTAGAGCGATATCATTCTTTTAGTTTGAAATCGTTAATTATTTTCATAAAATTGCATTTCTTTCCATTCCTTGTTCTTCAGTATATCTACATCAGGCAAAGAGGATGTTTTAATTAATTATTTTTTGAGCTTCAGAAACAACCACGACTATTCAAATCCTCGATATTCTGGCACTCCAGAGATTCGCCATTAAGGAGAACCAGTTGCTCCAACAAGAAAAGGACAATCCCGGGTACCAACCCTTCACCTTCAGCCATCCTCCGCACTCCATCATCTGTAAGTAATGACCGGGGACGACCAAGATTTAAGAGAATGGGAACAAGTGGTAAACATTCCGAGGGCGGCTTAAGGATTTCAGATTAGTTTTGCCGGAAACACGGGAGCTGAAAGTAACCACTGGGTGTTTCCAGTGCTGCGATTGCACCATCGATCTTGCGGCCTGTCGACACCTCGGACACCAAAGGCCAACTGGGGATGGGCAGAAAGGGTTTAGAATCTTGATCAAGATGGAAAAGGCTTTTCGCGACCTCCAAGTTTATTGGATGACTTGTAGTAAATTGAATAATGCGAAATCTTTCCCTTTTATTTTTGTTATTACTTGGTCTTTGTCTTTCGTTGATCCCCAGTGTTAATGTCAGATAGGTTATTGGAAAGAAAAATTAAGTGAGAGCTTCCGGGATTAAGTGATTAGTACATTAAAAAAAAAATTATTACTTAGTGAAAACTATCGTAATTGTCAACTTTCATCAGATTAAAAATTTCTTTAGGCAATTTTTAACTTTCGATTAGCTGTCTGATAAGTTTCTTTTGGAATGTTTAAATATATAATTATTAAATAGTTCACTTTAAGTTTAGAGATTAAAGATTTTAACTGCTGATTGCAGAAGGTTAATTTTTTAAATATAAAAAAAAATATTTTAAAAAGGAAGTAAGTTTGATAAAAATTTATTATATAACAAAATTAATTGTTATCTTAGTGATAGTATAATAAAATAAATAAAATTTAATTTAGGAAAATAATTAGGCAAATTTTATATATTTTTTTTTCAATTTAAGTAAAATTCACTTCTTATTAAGGAGAGATTTTAGTTAAATAATGCAATTATTTATCATTTTAATACTAACTAAATGTGTGTTTCATGGAAAAAATATTAACCGAGTTAAACTTCATATATTTTACTATAAATTATAATATTTTAAATTTTGATATACTGTATGACTGTTTGATGTAGGTTATATAACTATTTTATTTTGCATGTATTTAAGTAATATTACAAATAAAAGGTTAATTTAGTGTTGACTACATAGTACTGAAAAAAATTAATTTTGACATCTGTATATGTTGGATATTTTGATTAAAACAGGCTTACTTTTCTCCGATTAATGCAAAATTAAATATTTCTAAACATATTTAATGTATTTAACCATCGCTAATAACAAATGTACTAATATTAATAAAATATTGCATTTATAATTATTTTCTACATATAGATATTCAATAGGCTATTTGAATTAGATATTTTAATACGAATTATTACAGTGAAAAGAACATTATTTTCATGATCAGTTTGCAACTTACTAACTTTGTATTTTATCTTTACTTTTTAGCAGAGAATAATATTAAAGATTATATTGCAGATTAAATAGGACCCATTTATTTTAATTTCTGCTATTTAAAAAAAACAAAAAACATTTTTACATAAAAATTAATTTTAAAAAATTGAAGTTCTTTGTTAATAAATTTTATCTATTCTTAAGACGTAAATACTTTAAAGTATTTATAAAACTAGAATTTCCCGTGTATCTAGAGATGGCCAGACATGAAATGAGATGTGATTGATATATTTGATGAAATTTTTTAAGCAAAGTGTCATAAAATAGTCAGGAAATTAAAGTATTATTTGTTTCATTCATATGAAAACAATATAATATACATGTGAATAATTTTACTTAACTTTTATACTGTCAGAATAACATCAAAGTATTTTGGAAACATTATCAATTACTTGTTTTTCTAAATTTAATCTCTTGGTCTTATTAAATAAAAAAGATGACAACAATCACAGCTTACTTTTTCTTATCTTCTATTAAGAATCATTGAATTCAATTACACGCGGTTAAATTTTTCCAGAGTTAAGTGTATACTTTTCTGTACTATTGCAGCACAAAATACAATAAACTTAACATTAAATAACTATGCCGGGCGGGGTTGTTTCTTTAACCATCATGATTAAAACTAAACTAAATATAGCTTTCCTGATGAAAAAAAATCACTTATCTAGTAATTTTTTTATCATAAATGATAAAAAAAATTACTAGATAAGTTATCATTTTTTATTTGCCATTTTAAATGAAAAGTACAAACTGAATTCGTTTGGAATTTATTGTATTCCTTTTGAATAAAACAACTCCGAATTTCAAATACATGATAGAAGGTATAACTAATACATTTATTACTATGAATAGCTGTTCGGATGCCTAATGGAGAGTGAATTATGGAGCATTGTACAGATTAGTCTATTCTAGAATGCCCCATGTATCTAGAGACAGCCAGACAGGAAATGAGATGTGATAGATGAGCATCTAAATGCAAACAGAATCCTTGATTGATCTATGTACGGCCTCCGTTCGTCACAAATGGATATTTACTCAAGGTATGCGACCATTTGCGCAATGCTATTCTATAGATTTCATTGAACTGACGCCGAAACATATTTATAGAAAATACTTTTTCCATTCAAAAGATCTATAAATTATATGCATAATTTTAACTCTCATGAGAAGCAGCAAGTACCTGTTTAGAAGCCCCAAAGTAGGATGTGATTATGAATACATTTCAACGTCTCGTTAATTATTACAGCATATCAAAATATTATTAAGTATCAACAGCTTTCATAGGATTTGGCCTTCATAAAATATGATAACATTTAAAGTATTTCAAATGTACTTCTCTATTGCTACCAGTAACAAATTTATAGAATATATTGTGCTCTTTATGAAAGTAAAAGATATATAAAGATAAAGACATTATACATCAAAATAGTCAATACAAAGTAATTTTTCAGTGTGACAAAATGTTGCTTGTGTAATCAACAATAGTTAGAAACTGTGGGATGTTTTGCCTCACCCACTATAGATTTACCAGATATTGAACCATTGTGTTATTACTAGTGCCGATCCATGACGTACGGATTATCTAAGTAGCTCTTCCAGAATTACGAAGATACGAAAAATTGGATCACTTAGGAGATAGAATTAAAATATGAGTTTTACTTTCGATGCTGAGTTCATATGCTGCCATAAAGATAGGGAAAAAGGGTGGCTATCGATGTATAATGCTTTGAAAAGTAATAATTTACACAATTACAAAAAATAAAACCTTGAATTTAAAAAAGAAAATCCCTCAAAATTAATTCATATTCCCGGAATTCATATATATTGTATATATTGCCTGACATAATAAGGCATAAAATGTAGTGTATAAAAATGTTTAGTTTAATTCCCGTATTATAATTGAAATGTTAACAAATAAAATATTTTTTTTTCTTGTAGATCTACTTAAAACATGATAAAAGGTCTTTGGTAATTTATAAAACTGGTTTCAAGATGTTTTAATCTGAAGTAAATCTACAAAAAGTTTAGTTAAGCAAAGTACTACAATTTTAGAGTTTTCATATTGTGAACGAAATGTAAATTAAGGGGTAAAAAATAATGTACGAAATTAAATTTAAAATAAAAAAGTTTTGCTTTTAGTTATGTTGAATGTAAATAAAAAAGGTATTTTATTTTTTAAATTTTTTATGGAGCAGGGAGTAAGTTGACTTATACAAAGCTATTCTACGAAAAAACTCTTTTCTTTTTTACTATAAAAAGTAAAGCACTCTTTCACTAAAGTATAGGGGGAATTTATTTCTTTACCAACCCCAATTAAAATTAACTAAATATAGCTTTCCTGATTAAAAAAATCAATAAATACATATTTGGTGTTTTAAATGAAAAGTACAAACTGAAGTCTTTTGGAAGTTATTGTTTTTCTCTTGAATAAAGCAACTCAGAATATCAAATGCATGGTAGTAGGTATTTCTAATGCATTTATTACTATGAATAGCTGTTTGGATGTCTAATGGAGAGTGAATTATGGAGCATTGTACAGATTAGTCTATTCTAGAATGCCTAGAGACGGCCAGACAGGAAATGAGATGTGATAGATGAGCATCTAAATGCAAACAGAATCCTTGATTGATCTATGTACGGCATCTGTCCGCCACAAATGGATATTTACTCAAGGTATGTAACCATTTGAGCAATGTTATTCTATAGATTTCCTTCAAATGATATCAAAACATATCTATGGAAAATAATTTTTCTATTCAAAAGATCTGAAAATATTTAATCAATTTATATTTTTGACTCTCATGCGAATCATCAAGTACAGGATGCGAAACGTCAAAGTAGGATGTGATTATGTCTACATTTCAATGTTTTGTTAAGTATAATATCATATTAAATCATTACTGGGTTTAAAAAGCTATCATAAGATTTGTTTGCCCTTCATAAAATATAACATTTAAAATGTTTCAAATGCACTTCTTTATAGCTAAAAATTTATTAACAAATAGGCAACAGTAACAAATTTATAAGAATATATATTGTGCTCTTTTTGATAGTAAAAGGCTTTTGTCTAATTTTTAGACAGCATCTAAAATATGCTAAATCAATAATATCAATATTCTATCAAACATGGAATTTAATTAAACATTGTTGTACCCTATTTACTATATATTTTTATTTATTTAAAAAATACAATATATCAAACGAAAAAAAAAATGAACTGACAGGTAATGAACTACAAACACTATCAATTTTCATAGCAAAACCCGCAAGAGTTCTTTACACGGAAGTAAAGATATGCTTCATTGAAACGCAGTCATATCGTATACAAAACTATTATAAAACACGCTATATGAAAACTTGAGTTGCCTCTTTTTTAAATACCTTAATAGAAGTTAAGGAAAGAAAGAAAAAAAGATCCAAAATGATCATAAGCTGCCAGCTGTAAACTGTAATAACAGTAAGCTGTTCCGACAAATATGGAAAATTGTTGCACTTGTATTTGTGGTGATTTCCGTAGTGAAAAACCATAAATAGCTTCGGAACGATATCTGTAGCTAGAAAATCGACGGTATTCGTTTGACTAAGAAGAAGAGTGAAAAACACTAATAATTAGAGGGAAGCAAAAGATTGGATGTGTTTCAAAAATTTTCCATATTACCTCCTTCACAAACGATGTCACTTTGCATGCGGAAGATGGTAGATAGCACTGAAGTACGTCCGATGGCAGGAGGAATCAGTTAAACTAGATGTCTGAGGGCCTCTTTCAAATCAGATGGAGTTAGCGGATTGAATACATACACTATAAATGCTTATATGTAATATATATATATATATATATATATACAAATAACATCCATATAACACGTCCCTTCTATAGCACGGATTCACTCTAACGCAGTTCGATTATTGGAAACATTAGCGTATTAGGGAGATTTCTTAATCTGAAATTAGAGAAATCCCCATGCAACAGCTCAATAAACGAGATACAGCTTTTCGTTTCAGTTTTTGAGTTGAATGTAAATAAAAATCCTTTTTTTATTTTTTTTACGTGGTAGGGAGGAATTTAGCTTATACAAAGATATTCAACGAAAAAAACCTTACTCATTTACTGTAAAAAGTAGAGCACTCATTTACTGAAGAAGGTCAGACAATGACGGCTAAATTCATTACAAAATCTTGGTTAAATGCTGACTCGACTCAGCTTTTTTTTCTCTACCATTCTTTTCGTTTCTTCTTTACTTCGGATATTTTAACTTAGTTAAATCTACGAAAGGTACAAATTGTTAACGTTATCGCGAGAAAGAAAAAAATATTGCATTTGTACAAAAAAAAAAAAAAAAGAAAAATAAATTCGAACCAAAGTCCATTTGCAAAAAAGATATTTTTTTTAACATTCCTGAGAGAAAAATCCCAAATTAATTTTATCATTTCCTTCATTTTTTTGAAGCTTGGAATAATTTTTTACATCTATTCACCTAGGGAAAAAAAACAGCAAAAACTTATATCAACAAAAATTCTAAGTGAAGTAAAGCAAAGAGATTTTGTTACTTGTTTTTAAATTTAATGAAAACATACAGAGTCCAGCAACAACAATTTACCATGCTGGTAATTAATTTTCTTAAACCAAGCAGAAAAGCAAATCGCAGAATCTATTTATGGGTACACATAATATATGGTTGGAGCGAGACATTGTACGTAAAATTAAACCGCAGCCGCGATTGTCAACAATAATAGTTGTAATTCGGTAGTATATCCTATAATAATAGTACGAATAATAATCCTATATTAATAATACTAACATAGTTTAAATAGTACTTATGGAAGAAGCTTTCCCAGCGGCTCCAAATATAAAGCAAAATTTTCATATTCTGCTGGTTAAAGAAGCGTTGTGAGTTAAGTTTTCGGAACATGGATCAGACCTTTTCATTTGGGGCCACATTTAGAGAATGTTGGCCAAGAGCAACAGTCGAGCTTTCCTATGTATTGAAGATGGTCAGGAACTTGTCGTATGTGGTGGTGTATAATTTGTAAAAATTAAGGGTGATACAGACAGGAAGGTTAGTAGAACCATGGAACTTACAATACTTTGTCTAAAATGTAACACAAGTTGTCAGATTACTTACTATACATGCAATGACTAGGATTTGTATCCAATGGCATTGATAACATTACCAGTTCTTTAAAGGCGGCTCTCCTTGACATCTGCAAAACCAAGATTTGTTTGAATAGCCGGCGTTCTATTTTGTAATTGCACCATTATTAGCTTGCTTGATACTGCTGCAAGTGGCAATGATCCCACAGTGTTGTAGCAAACATATTAACGATTATTAACTGTCTGGTTGCTTGTTTATCAATATATATCAGTTTTATCTTACAAACAACTTAACTTATTCATTCTGCCAAAATTTAGTTGTTATTCTTCAATTATGAAGGCTGTGAAACGCATAAATAATATTTATAAGACATGATAGATTGTACTTGAAACATGGATTCTTAAAACATATTAATTATGTTTATGAATTCTGAAATAGTGTGATAATTTTTAGATATTTAATGGTTTAATTGTTATTTAATGCTTTGTCGAAAATAATTTTTCACAATAGAAGAAAGAATAATCAAGTTAATTTATGATGTTTTGTTAAAATAAACTAACTTACATTTATTGTAATTAATACATATTCTTCCAAATAAAAAAAAATCGTATAGAATATATATTACATTGTTATTCTTATTGAATTTGGCAAATAATATATACGTAATATCGAATATATATCAATAAATAGTGTAATTAATTTCCAGAATATTCTGGTTTTATTTACTCATTTTCCAATTAAATAAAAATCAAGACAAATATTAATTTCTTGAATATTGTGCCCTCATAAAAATTCTAAGTTATTTAATTTTAAGTCTTTGTCAATTAATTTATATGACGCTTACAAAATTAGTAAAAAAAATTTAGAAATAAATTAAATAAATATTTGACTTGCAAATATTTTTTAAAATTTTATTTATTAATATCTTAATTTAAAAGGATCATCTAAAACTAAGGAAATTCTTTTCTAAACAATTTTAAACTTGCTATGAATAGATTAGAAAAACGTTATGTGAAATGAAAGGCAACATAAACTATTTGAATCATGAAAAAAAGTAAAGTTTTAATAATTTTCACAATTCAGAATTTTTTCTGTCAAAAATAGTTATTTTATAAAAAAAATTACCATATTTCTCGCCTCATAAGCAGAAAGTTTTTTATGACGTTTTCTACAAAAAAAAGGTACCATTTCTTTTTCTTCTTACTTTATACTTACATAAGCCAGACTTCTGAAAATCAAGAATTTATTATTTCTTAACCCTCTAGAACACACACGAAAATGTATACTTGAAATTTCTTCAAGCGTGAGATTAAAACCTGAATTTTATTTCATACAAGAATTATTGTGCGTGCTAAATAATGTGGAGGGAATTTAAACAAAAAAATGAAATGTTCAATTGAAAAGTGTGATGCTCAATGTAAATGAATAACAGTTGATGAATAATAAATGACAGTAAATGAATAATGATGGTAATAACAACAGTAAATTAATGTCCATAATATAGGTTTTACTTACCAAATAATGCGAATGGTATTCAGCTTGTTTTTATAAGTGACTATTTTAATTATTCTAAATGATATAAATTGAAATCATTAAACGTGGCTGAGTATTTTTATTTAACTACTGTGATAAATTTTATTTATTTTATTGTACAAGAATATATTCCGTTTATCATTGTTATTATAACAATTTTTCAGTTC
>BPLQ01010524.1:3557-28557 GCA_021605075.1 Caerostris darwini | reverse complement strand
GAACCCACCTTAATTTTTTCAATGAAGATTATTTTTGTTCGTTGGATTCAAAAAATCATTCAGATGTTTAAAAAAATTTAATGATACATAAAAAAAACTACACTTGTAGCGAAAGAACCATGCAAATTTTATGAAATGAAAATAAAAATGGTTAATAGCACATGTTAGAAACAAACACCAGCACTCAATTTTACCAAGTTTACTTAAAAATAGAGATCTTATATTTTCCTCAGTTCTGAATATTAAAAAAAAAGATCATAAATCAAATATAAAAAAATTGGTACCAAAAAGGAATTAATTTTTTAAGACATACAATATTGAACCATCAGTCCTTATGAAACTACGAAATATTGCACATACATTGTATTTAAGGAACTCCCAAACAATAATAATGTACCAAATAAATTAATTCTTAAATTTAACATAGAAAAAATTAAATTATCTAATTCTGACATGCAAAGTATAAAAAAAGTGACGATAAATTTCTTAATTTGCTCGTAAAATTATTATTTGTAAAATTATCGCCTAGTGGGTAAAAAAAAGGCCTATCCGAATCCGCTGGTGACATTCCTTACTGTCAATGCTATCAAAAACGAGGTGATATAGTGATGATATTGATAGCGTGCGTGAATGTCTCTCATCGACAGTATAACTAAATGAGGGGAGTTTGCAGGATTTTCTCACATACGACACATACAAACGCGGATAAGTTACCCCGTGAAATATTTTAGTAAGGCAATGAATGCCCTCTCTTCTTCACCCATCGTTGTAACGTAGAACAGGGGACATACTGATGTACACTTACATAAAGATCTTCAAAATTAAATAATTTTTAAAAGATGGTAATGCTGACATTATAATCCTGTACACAAAAACAATGTTGTATTTGCCATAAAATGGTAAAATTATTGCATAAAACTTACAAAAAATTACGATCTAACGAGATTAAAATCTTACGAGCATAATATGCAACAAATAAAATAATATTATCAAAATATTTAAAACTTTTAAATTGCTAACAGGAATAGTCATCGGTGGAATAATTTTAATCGTCACTTCGCTATATTCTGTCATTTAGTTGCAAGTTGCCAGAAAAAGAAACTAAAGTTTTATGCACAGAAAACCAATAAATTGAAAACGAAAATTACTAAGTTTATTGTCAGATTGTGGAAGCTAAATAATGAATATCGAGAAATATTAAAAATAAAAATCCCAAGATACTTCCATTTATTATTAATAAAAAAATACAATCTCTTTATACAATTTAATGTTTTTCAGTAATAAGTTTTTGTTTTGTGTTTATGGAGGAAGGCTTAATATAACCCCAAAATAAGGGATTTCGTTTTCAGTTTAAATGTCCTTTATTGTAAATTGTTATGGTATATAATTTATTATTATTGAATTATATAATTCATTATCGTTATTATTACAACGTTGAATAAAAAAGTAACTAATAAAGTAACAGCACACTTTAAACAAAATAGTGTACTGACAGAAATAGCCATTAGGTAAAATACT
Source organism: Caerostris darwini (assembly GCA_021605075.1). NCBI lineage: Eukaryota > Metazoa > Arthropoda > Arachnida > Araneae > Araneidae > Caerostris > Caerostris darwini. Next base: position 27,039 of record BPLQ01010524.1, on the reverse strand, counting down.
TTTAGTTGTCACTCGGCTATATTCAGTCAATAAATTGCAACTCGCCAGAAAAAGCAACTAAGGATTTATGCACAGGAAGACAATAAAATCTCTTTATACAGTTTAATGTTTTTCATTGTTAAGTTTTTATTTTGTATTTACGGTTGATGGATTAATATAACCCAAAACAAAGGATTTCGTTTTCAGTTTAAATGCCCTTTATTGCAAATTGTTATGGTATATAATTTATAATTATTGAATTATGTAATTCATCATCATCATCATTATTATTATTACAACGTTGAATAAAAATAGGGAAAAAAATTAAAGACACAGCATACTTTAAATTAAATAGTGTGTTAAAATACTTTAAGCATATAGAGTGTTCTTTTTTTAAATAGTTTATTTTATTATTTTTTTTTTATTTTATCAAAAAGTATCAAAATGTATAGTTTCAGTACATAAAATTATATTTTAAATTGTACTGAAACTACGCTAAAATTATTACAGCCTATAAATTGTTAAAAAATGTTTTAAAAAATAAATACATCTTAAAATTGAATGAAAAATTCGTTATGAACTTAAAAAATAATTCTTAAAATTTGCTTTCAAAATAAACAATATTTTTTTGTTACTCGACGCACGATGAAAAGGCTATTATCAAAATATAAATGGGATGTTTTCTTAGAGTTTTGTTACATCGTTTGAAGAACAGGAAAATAAAAAAAAGTAAAGTTTTCAATCGAAGAATTCAATGTAGTAAAAAAACAACAAAAGAAACTATTGTTTACTTTATAGAAAAATAAACTCGAATGCTTTTGGAAAAACATATTCACTTAAGTTTGCTAAACAACAACAAAAATGCTGTAGAAGAATTTTCGTCCTTTTTTATGTAAAGAATAGAAGACATTTTATCTACAAGTATAAGAAAATATTCCGAGAAAGATTCTCCAGGTATAGATTTCTTAGAATAAATATTTTTAGAACTAATCGATAATGTTCCGTTGAAGGAGATGTTTTTCCAGACATCGTTACCTTCAGGAAAGATATAGTTTTCAATATTCTGGAAAGATTTTTGTTGATATTTTTAAAGAAAAAAAACATTAATAATATAGTTATAAAGATTGTAATTGTAGTTATTATCTTTATAATAATAATAATAATAAGCATTTATAGTTATTTTATAACAATGATGGTAATTTTCCAATTTTATTACTTTTTATTTATGGAAGAATTAAATAAAATTTTAAAAATAAATGTAGTGAGAAATCATGGAAATTAAAACAGCAAGTTAATATTAAGATATGTTTTATTAACTTAATGTAAAAGTCAGTCAATACTTAAATGTTTAAAAAAATTTAATGCCACTGAGCTGTAAAGGTAAATTGCTGTCGAGTACTAAAATCTCACGATGTCGATTGTCAACCAATCTGAAGCTTTATTTGTTGTCCCCTCAAGTTTCTGATTAAGTGGAGTTCTTTGATGTGAGATTATAATATCCAATAGGAATCAGTCTTAAGATGACAATAGTGTTGCTAGTAGAAGAATGTAGAAAACAAGTGCTTTCATGGTAGTATAAAAATAAACATCCATTCCAAAAACGTATATAAAGAGAATAGTATCCTGTTAACAGTTTCTGACAAAAAAAATTGCTAAATTTAATAGTCATATTAAAGTAAAATGTGATGTATCATGTTTATTATGGAGCAAGCATAGGCAAGAGTGGAAAATTAAAAAAAATTGTTTGACATCTACGAAGGACACTACTCATATAGTTGTGACACCAGTAAAAATTATTTAAGTTGAATCATTACAAAAAAAATTGTCAATAATTGTATAAGAAACATGCCTGATTGCGCGTATCGCATGGATGAGGGGATACAACGACTGGCAGATGTTTAGTTCGCATTGAGAACAAAACAAAACAAAATTCTAGAAAATTGAGGCACTTTGTAAGCACTGTAGAACATGTTTTGAATTTGTGGAGGATCATTTAGAAAAAGTACACATATGTGTTTTCCATTTGTCCAGAAAACTATTCTTAAAAATATTTTGAAGATTTTTAAATCCTCAGTACAAATGGTAATCTGTCTACGAGCTGCAACATTTTATCATCAAAAGGAAAATATATTTCTTTTAAACTTAAAAGTTCATTTTTGATAAGTATAAAGAGAATAACTTCATTGAAACTGTAAATTTTATTATAAAATATGGTAATAAAGTTATGGCACAACACTTTATATTCAATATAGATTTTCTTTTAATCTCTGCTTTTTTATATTGATTGGCTCTATGTTTATTAATTTATGCCATAAGTAGTCTAGAAATAATAGGGAAGGTATTGCTTTCCCTGAAAGCTTTTAGATGTAACTGCATTACATTTGAATGTCACACGAAAAGAAATTGAGAAAAAAAATCTACTAAGCAGCCTGGCTGTTGATGCGAGGCTTTCATTCCCGCTTTCGTAATCTCCAACGAGTTTCATCTTTTCTGAAAGCAGTGATTGCAACGTTCGCCACCAGCCAATTCGGACCGGAGCTCTCCTGTATGTTACTTGAACATAATACCAATTAGGCCTGAGTTTTACATATTAACTGTTTGAATTATGAAATTTTATAACATGTATGCAATTAATATTGAATTCTTTAATTGATATAATAAGTTTTGTTGTTAAAAGATGCATTACCATTATTTATGAAGAATACATAGCATGAAGAAATGATTAGGCCTTTTTCGGATTTGGAACTATGCAGTTGAAATTTAATTGCATATTGGGAAACATTTTAACTGGGTGTTAACTGCGTTCACTAAATATTTTTTGTTAATAATATATAATAATTATATAATTTGTGGGTTAAAATGCAAGATTTGAATTAAAATGATGTTGTTTCCAGATATCTGATCCTGGAGCACGTGTCCGGAGGCGAGCTGTTCGACTACCTAGTGAAGAAAGGCCGCCTCACTCCTAAAGAGGCCAGGAAGTTCTTCCGACAAATCATCTCCGCCCTAGATTTCTGCCACAGCCACTGCATATGGTAAGCCCAGTTTCAAATCACTCCTTTTCTAAACAATTCATTCCACTGTGAATCCTCAACTGGGAATTTTTCCGAGAATTTCCGAATTAATTGAGAATTAACTGAGAATTCCCAAATTAACTGAGAACTAGAACCTGATAATTTCCGAATTAACTGGGAATTATTTGATAATTTCCCAATTAACTGAGAATTAACTGTGAATTAACAGATAATTAACTATGAATTAACTTAGATTTAACTGAGGATTTCCGAATTAACTGTGAATTAATTTAGAGTTTCCGAATTAACTGAGATTTTCCGAATTACTGTGAATTAACTAAGAATTTCTGAATTAACTGAGAATTTCCGAATTAAATCTGAATTAACTTAGAGTTTCCGAATTACTGTGAATTAACTAAGAATTTCTGAATTAACTGAGAATTTCCAAATTAACTGAGAATTTCCAAATTAACTGAGAATTTCTGAATTAACTGGGAATTAAGAGAGAATTTCACTATATTTATTAGTAATGTGCAATGTTTTTCATTGCAGTCACAGAGATCTGAAGCCCGAAAACCTCCTGCTGGACGAAAAGAACAACATCCGGATCGCCGACTTCGGCATGGCCTCTCTGCAGATAGAGGGAGCTATGCTGGAGACATCTTGCGGTTCGCCCCACTACGCATGCCCGGAAGTCATCAGGGTGAGTCACCATCCCTTTCTTGTTTCCTAAAACAACATGGAGGTTTATTTTTTGTACGATCACAATGCTCTAAAAACAACAATCTTTTGAGAACCGCCTTATGGCAAAGTGACTAGCGCTCGGTGCCACAGATTTCGGGTTCGGGTCCCGGGCATGACATGGATGCTTATAGTGGTTCGGAATCCACTTTGAACAGTAGGTCAGGGTCTAATATGACTGTATACAACTGGGCATAGAATTGACAGTCCTAACTTTTAAAAAGAAAACATTAACTGTTGTAGGGAGACGGCCTTGTTCCACCATGAGCTGTTGCACCAATGAAGAATTTGTCTCAGATAGAAAAAACTCTGCATTTGCTATTGCGTACCTATAAGCAAAATGGTACATATCTTCTATATTATTTTAATGGGAATATGTTCCCGATTAGTGACAGATTTTAAGATGATTCTTCTTTAAGGCATGTTACATCCTAATTGGGAGCCTGATGTTCGAGCGCGGTGGCTGTCGGTGCCACAGGTTTCGGTTTCAATTCCCGGAGGTGCCATGAATATTTATAGCGATTTGGAACACACTTTAAACCGTAGGTGCTGTCTAATATGACTACATACAGTTGGTCATAGGTCTGACAGCCCTATACCTTTAAAAGAAAAATTGACAAAAAGACAATACATTTTTATAGACATGCTATATTCGTTGACTGATGGCCAATTGGTTAGCGCTCGTGCCATTGGTACCACAGGCTTCAGGTTCGAATCCTGGAGGAGGCATGGATGTTTATGAGTGGTTTGGAATCCATGTTAAACTGTCGGTCTCGGTCTAATTCGCCTAAAGTGTGCACAAAATGACTGTAGAGATTCAAATAAAACCAAATCTTAACAATTTCATAAACAAATACTGTAATTACTTGTAATTGTGTGTTTTAACTGTAATTAACACTTACACAAGCTAATGGCTTGAAAAGTTAATTACTAAAATTAAATTCTTCTTCAATGACACAACAACTCCAAAGAGATGTTTTCTTTTTACGGAGTAGGATGGTCAGTCCTGCGCCCAACTCCTTACATTCATATTAGATGGGCCGAGAGTCTAGCGTTCCGGCACTCGGTACCACGGGTACGGGCGATGCCATGCAAGTTTGTAGTGGTTCAAAATCCACTTTAAGCCGTAGTTCCCAGTCTCATATGACCATAGAACGTCACAGAGCCTAATCAGACTTCTCACCCCAAACAGTAAAGGGGCAATTCAGCTCTAGGCACAGTGATGTCGTGTGCTGTAGTAGTAGTAGTCATATTAGACGGACCTACGTCTTAAAGTGGACTCCGAATCACTACAAAAATCCATGGCACCGCCGGGACGCGAATCCGAAACATGTGCCACTGAGCGCCAGAGCAAAAATTAAATTACTTCTTATATTAGTATATTATTTAATTGTTTGTTTTCAGTTAACTTTTTATACTTAAAGAAAGATTTATTTAATTATTATTCGTAACATCCTTTTTTATTGCTATAAGATGTGTTTAACATTTGAATAAAATTATACGATTTATTACTAATTTGTTTATCCTTGCTTAAAAATCCTTTTATAAATAAAGAAAAACACATATTTATTAAAAAAAATTAAAAATTTAAGTAGTTTCTATTGTAGTTTCTCATATATCAAACATAACTGAGATTGTCACTTTTCTCACATTTATTTTGAAAGAAATATCAAAAGAAATATTTCCAACTCAATTTCTTCTTTTCTGCCCCTGCATGTTTTTTCCCTACAACAATGTTACTGGAAAAACGGCTTCGCAGCTGTCTTTGTAAGAGGAGAGTGTCATTTCTTTTCCCTCTTTTTATTGTGAAGGAAGCTCGTCATATTCTTGTTCCATTTTTTGCGTCTAGACTTTTGTATAGAGGAATCTGTAGTAAGATCTCTTCCTGCTTAAAGATTGCGTCTAGATTTATTTTTAGATTATGCAGGATGAAATAAGAATTGGGAATTGGGATTTAGGATTCAGATGGGGCATTTACATTTTTTTGAATTGAAAAACCCAAAAACGAGTTCAATCTAAAAATTTATTTTGGGATACGGGAATTTTAAGTGGAAATCTAACGTTGGCTCAGTGAAAAATTTTTTGTGCTTATTCATTGAATATTTTAACTAGAAAATATTAAATTTTTATAAAATATACTACTCTAAAAAATTTATGTTTAAAAAATTCCGAGAGTTTTCAGTAAAATTCTAGAAAATATAAGGTTTCAAATCTTTCCAATGTGTCAATTTTTTAAAAAAAATTATAACAGAAGAAAAACTTGTCAGAAATTTGAAAGTATTTTCTCGCGCAAAAAGCCATTTTATATTATCAAATATTTTAATATTTTGATATAGAATTTTTTTAAGTAAGAAATTTGGAGGTTAGGTTTAAAATCCGATTTCTGTGAATCAGAAATCTAATGACTGACAAATTACCATACTGATGATGAAGTTTACGATTATTATTTTGTGATGATGATGTTTATAATTTGAATTTTTTGAGAAGTGAGAGATCTATTAATAATGAGATTGTAGAAAAGAAATTATGAACAATATATACACTAATTTTGAGATGGCATTCAGAGATTAATTAAAATCGAAAAATCACCTATCAAGCACAAAGATGTATTGTAGAATTTAATTTAAATGCTGGTGCAATGTCAGTATTAATGTCATAGGAGGCTGATGGCCCAGTGGCTAGCCCTCTGGAGCTCGGTACCACAGGTTTCGGGTTCGAATCCCGGTGATGCCATTGATGCTTGTAGTAGTTAGGAATCCGCTTTAAGCCATAGGTTCCACTCTCATATGACCGTAGAGCGTCACAGAGCCTGATCAGACTTCTCATCATCATTCCCATCTTCCCACATCATTCCCAAACTGTAAAGGGCAACTCAGCTCTAGGCACAGTGATGTGGTTTGGTGTAGTAGTAGTAGGCCTACTAAATGGTACTATGGTTTAAAGTGTATTCCGAACCACTACAAACATCTATGGCACCGTCGGAACTCGAATCCGAAACCTGTGACACCGAGCCGTCAGAGCGAAAATTAAATTTCTTGTTATGCATTAAAATATTATTTAATTGTTGTTAGATTCTAATTATTATTTTATATTTCAAAAAGATTTATTTAATTATTATTAATTTTTTAATTATTCGTAACATCATTCTTCCTTGCTAAACGAGGTGTTTAGAACTTGAATAAAATTATACTACTTTAATTTGAACATCCTCGCGTAAAAATTTTTTGTTAAAAACAGATAAACATGTGTTTATTAAAAAAAAGTAAAAATTTGCAGAAGAGAAAATACTGTAGCTTCTCATATATCAAAAATAACTGAGATTGTCCCTTTTCTCACATTTATTTCGAAAGAAACATCAGAAGAAATATTTCCAACTCAATTTCTCCTTTTTTTCCCTACAACAATGTTACTGGAAAAACGGCTTCGCAGCTGTCTTTGTAAGAGGAGAGTGTCATTTCTTTTCCCCTTTTTTTTATTGTGGAGGAAGCTCGTCATATTCGTGTTCCATTTTTTACGTCTAGACTTTTGTATAGAGGAATCTGTAGTAAGATCTCTTCCTACTCAAAGATTGCATCTAGATTTATTTTTAGATTATGCTGGATGAAATAAGAATTGGGAATTGGGATTTGGATTGGATATTTACATTTTTTGAATTGGGAAACTCAAAAACGAGTTCAATCTAAAAATTTATTTTGGGATACGGGAATTTTAAGTGGAAATCTAACTTTGGTTTAGTAAAAAATTTTTGTGCTTTTTTTTATCGAATATTTTATATAGAAAATATTAAATTTTTATAAAATATACTACTCTAAAAAAAATATGTTTAAAAAAATTCTGAGAGTTTTTATTAAAATTCTACAAAATATATGTTTTCAAAGCTTTCAAGTCTGTTTCCAATTTAAAAAAAATATATAATTGAAGAAAAACTTGTCAGAAATTTGAAATTATTTTGTCAGTGCAAAACGCAACAGAAATTTTATATTATCCAACATTTTTATATTTTGATATAGGATTTACTAAGTTTTTTTATATAAGGAATTCGGAGGTTAAGTTTTAAATCCTATTTCCGGGATCACCATACTGATGAAGACGATGATGTTTACGATTATTATTTTATACTGGTGATGACAGGCCCTGAATGGCCGAGAGTCTAGCGCTCTGGCGCTTGGTACCACAAGTTTCGGGTTCGACGGTGGTGCCATGGATGTTTGAGTGGTTCGGAATCAACTTTAAGCCGTAGATCCCGGTCACCTATGACTGTAAGAGCGTCACGGAGCAGAAGTCAGACTTCTACCTACGGGTGCACCATCAGAACAGAAGCTGTACCCCTCCTTCCATGACGGATACGACGACAACAACTGATGATTACGATGATGTTTACGATTATTATTTTATGCTGATGATGTTTATGATTTGAATTTTTTGAGGTCTGTTAATAATAAGATTGTAGAAAAGAAACTATGAAAAATATATTGGCTGATTTTGAGATGGCGTAAAGAAATTAATAAAAATCGAAAAATCACCTATCAAGCACAAATATATATTATAGAATTTAATTTAAATACTAGTGCAATGTCAGTATTAATGTCATAAAAATCGAATTTTTGAATATATTCCAAGTATAGAAAGTAACAAAACAACAAGTATATTTTAACGTCTCAGTCTATACTAGACGTATAACGTTTTCAAGAAGATGGCCCCATTCAGGTTCATGAAACACTTTAAAATTTATTTACAACTAATTTTTCTATATACAGAACTCTAACAAAATGAAAATTAAAGATACAAATTAGATAATGAAATGAAAATTAAATATATAAATTAGATACACAAGTGCAGAAGATTTTCAGAGGGGGACAAGGATTTACAAGGAGATTTTCAGAGTTCAGAGTCTACGACGAATCTAGCCCAACGACGAATCTAGCCAACCGAATCTAGGCAGAAATTAATTAGCACACTGAGTGATACACATAATCCCAATGGGCTCACTTTGTAAACAGGCGGAAACTCCGGTTGTTCAGTCACTTTCAGAAAAGCGAAAAACAATACTTCTTGCTGACGCGTCACAGCATATTCTTCTTCTCCAAAAACCTCCCTTTCAGAAAATCCGTCAAGAGGATTGTCAGCTTCTCTCACTTCTCTTTGAAGTAGACACTTTCTCAACCCATGGTCTATCACCAATCGCGATGCAACAACGCATGGTACAGTCCATATTTTATTGTAATTGTTTCAACCGGTGCTAAAGATAAAACAATAGCTAATTTCCTGTGCCATGGCACTGAATATCTGTAATCAGATTTGAATGATAGGCAGTTCTCGTTAGTACAAAACACTAATTGCATGTTATATAACTATCCACGACACTGATTAACTGCTGCCAAGTTTGAGTGATAGATTGTTATTATGTACTTGTTAAAGAATATACTATACATTCCTCTCTTCTGGGAACGAAATGCTAAACTTTACCCGTGGGAAAAATGCTACAATATGAAACGAAAAAGAATATGAAATGAAATAGTTAATGCATTAAAAATAACGTACGTTTGTTAGAAATTTTAAAAAAATTATACAAAACTTGTAATATGACAAATAAAAATGAATTTTTTCGTCTATAAAAAACAGAAATTTTTCTAGAATATGTGATTATATTGATTAGTGTTGTTGAGAATATTTAATGATAATAATCTCAAATCAAACAGTACACAAACTAGAAGTTGATAGTTAAATAAAAATGATATTTAATAATTATATTTAACTTTATTATTCAATTAGTAAAATTTAAAAAACTCGTAAAAGATAGAAAATAAGGAGTTTATAAATTAAATCTCAGCATCCAAAACAACTATAAAAATGTAAATAAAGTTGAAAACCTAACTTTATTTGAAATAATTATCATCAAAATGAGAAAATTCAATAAAATAAATTTATAAAAAGGTTATTTATAGTAAAATTCCTTTTCCACCGAGTTTTTTTGAAAAAAATCAATCATTCTCAAATTACTAGTCAAAATATTAAAAAAAATAGTTCATTCACTTCCTCAGTTCATTCGCGTTTTGAAACGATGCCAAGAAAAAATACGAAAAGAAAAAAGGTTGTCTTAATGGCATTCAGTATTTAATTAACTTTAAGCAAAACTGTCTTAAAGGAATTTCTAACTTAGTTCATACGGATATTTTGGTTACAATGAAGCTGTAATATAAACAAAAAGCTAGTTACATTTACAAAAAAATATATTATATAAATTAAGATATAATGTATTCGGATATACACTCAAGAGCCAAAACATTATGATCACCTGTCAATAACGAGTTGGCCCACCTTTGGCGCGCAACACAGCTTCAACCCACTTTGGCATGGATTAATACCACCACTTAATACCAATTAAATACCACTTCCACCTGATCACGTGCCTTCCACGTCATCCAGGCGAGTTCATTGCAAAATGTAGGGGTGGTCATTACCGGTTCTCGTTAGATCACCGAAGTTAAGCTTCATTGGGCGCGGTCAGTACTTGGGTGGGTGACCACCTGGGAACACTGCGTGCCGTTGGCAAATTTGGGACCTGAATGGCTGAGTGTCTAGCGCTCTGGCGCTCGGTGCCACAGGTTTCGGGTTCGAATCCCGGCGGTGCCATGGATGTTTGTAGTGGTTCGGAATCCACTTTAAGCCGTAGGTCCCGGTCTTCTATGACTGTAAGAGCGTCACGGAGCAAAAGTCAGGCTTCTACCTACGGGTGCTCCATCACAACAGAAGCTGCTTCCTTCCCCTTCAATCATGAGTCCATATGGGCTTGTGGGCTTGGCCAGCCAAGTGGGATAAGAAACAACAACAACAACAGGGGTGGTCATAATGTTTTGGCTCTTAAGTGTAAGTAATTGGAAATTATGGAAATTGCTTATAATTTTTTTGTTTTTTTTGTTGCAGGGTGAAAAGTATGACGGACGAAGAGCAGATGTATGGAGTTGTGGTGTTATTTTGTATGCTTTACTAGTGGTAAGTTAAATGTTATAATAAATGAGGATGAATAATTAAGTCAAGATAATAAAATGTTTAAATATAATATTGAAATGAATAAACTCCTTTTAAATTAAAATTGATAAATCTTTGAAAAAAATGAAATAGAAAAATAGAGGGAAAAGGAGATAGAGAAATGATTGCATTTTCAAAGGATTCAATCGATTATGGAATAATGGAAATAATCATTAAAACGCAAAGTTGATGTTTATTTATTGATATGAAAATTGGTTCATATGATTTGAAAAGTATACAAGAAATTTATTATAACTTTATCTGAATTTAGTCTATATTATAAAACATTAAATTTATTAGTCCTATTATTTTAATGACTAATATTTTCTCAAATATTTTTACCTACAAATTATTTTTAACATCAATTAGACGTTCAAAGAACACATTGGCTTAATAATGTTAATATAAATGCATGACACACTGTAAATTCGGTTTAACATTTTTCAAGTTTTTCGAAGTTATTACCATTACCATTTCATTATCTCTATATCATTATGAATGCAAAAATCGCAACATACGCCGTAGAGATTTCATTAAATTTAAAAGATGAATTAATTTTTTCTACACAATTTTTTGCAACTGTGCTTCATCAGGTTACTCAGTAATACTCGACCACTGTACATTAATTTCTAGTAAGCCTTAATATGTACGTTAATATTCATGAAAATTGCAAATTTGCATTGGTGTTGTTTGATGATGCCTGACGGATATTGTGCGATAATGTTCTGATTGATATTGTTTGAGGATATTCTGACTGACGTTGTTTGGTAATGTTCTGACAGATGTTGTTTGGTAATGTTCTGACTGTTGTTGTTTGGTAATGTTCTGACTGATGTTGTTTAGTGATATGCTGACTGATGTTGTTTCGTAATATTCTGAATGATGTTGTTTGGCAGTGTTTTGATTGATGTTGTTTAGTAATGTTCTGACTGATTTTTGTTTGGTAATTTTCTGACTCATGTTGTTTGGCGATGTCCTGATTCATGTTATTTGGTAATGTTCTGACTGATGTTGTTTGGTAATGTTCTGACTGATGTCGTTCGGTAATGATCTGACTGATATTGTTTGGTGATGTTCTGACGCATGCTGTTTGGTGATGCTTTCAGGGTGCCTTACCTTTCGACGACGACAACCTGCGCCAACTGCTAGAGAAAGTAAAGCGCGGCGTCTTCCATATCCCCCACTTCGTGCCCCCGGAGTGCCAAGAACTGCTCAGGGCCATGATCCAGGTCTGCCCCAACAAGCGTATGCCGGTGAGTATCTGTCCCCTTTACATCATTCTTTCTAGCAATAATGAGGTAAGTGCAGGAAAAAAACATTTAGTGCTTTCGAATTCGTCATAAACAGAAATTTACAGACCAGACATGGCTTGGTTGGTCTAACAGTCATCGACAGTTTTTTTATGCATCAAGAATTTGAGTTCCTCATAATGTACTATAAGCCGTCTTATTGTGTAAATGGCAGTAATTGCTTTTCGGAATAGCTTCTGTTTGTAACTAACTCGCATGGAATATGTTGGAAAATCGTATGGCAGAAAACCCAGAAAATTCTCACAAGACAGTCCGATTGCGAATACAAGACACTACAACATGTTACCAGGATCTGAAACACGCTCCTTGGAGAAAAGGGGAGTGGTTCGAGTCCTTTAGTTAAACTACGATTGTTAAAATTTAAACAATTGTCAGCAATCTTCAAAGCTGTCGAGATAGCTGCTCTCCTGATTTTTCTCATGTGTAGTCTATGTTTGAGCCAATTAAAATTAAAAAAAAATATCATAAAGGCATTTTAGTGAAGAAAATAAGCATTTAGAGAAAAGACATTCAATATAGATAGCAATTTAATAAAACTATTTAAGAATCACTTAAGTGTAGGCCCATGTTTAAGTGTAGGCATGACCATTTAATGAAAACTATTTGCTTAACCCATGTAACTCTTCAAATAACTCCTAATATGCTACGTGTATAATGATATTTTATTTAAATGCACATTTTTAAATTTTTGTGAACACTATGAAAGTGCAGAAGAAATTCTTAAAATATTTCCTGTTCTTCATTGCCGCAACAACCCCATGGTGGGCAAGGCCATCTGCCTACTGGCAGATTTCGAGAGAGCAGATTTTTTTTCTTTTTATAGGGTATGGTTGTCAGCCCTACGCTCAACGATGATATTAGATTGTGACCTACAGTTTAAAGTGGATTCCAGACCAATACAAGCATCCATGACACCGCAGGGACTTGAACCCGAAATCTGTGGCACCGAGTACTAGAGCACTAGTAACTCGGCAATCAGGTCCCTTAAAAAATTTGAATTTGTTAAATTATCCTTCATTTTTATTAAGGTAAAATAAGGATAATTTAATAAAATTATTTAATTTTATTGCTTAGATATTCAGAAGTTTTAGATTACATCATCATGCTGTTTTATAACTTTAACAGTGCAGAAAAGAGTAATTTAATGGAATACTTGAAGAAGTATTATTTGTAAAAATATAATTCACGTTTTTCAATTAAATATATTTTTATGGGAATTTAAATTCACAATGAAAAAAATTTCCATATCTATATAAATAATTAATCAATCATGCTTAACGCCAAGTCTATACTTAAAACGCCAAGTCTATACAGGTGTTTAACGTCAAGCCTAAACAGAAATAACAAGCGGTGGATTATTTTTTTGTCTGGTATTACTTCTTTATATTTTTTGAATTCACAACTCAGTTTTTTATGTGTAACGCAAAAGTTAACATATTTGATATTGATATATTTATTTTGATACCCTTTTTCCATATCTATGCTGACATGCATAATTCAATACGGATCATACATCGCAGGTCCTTGAAACGTCGAAAGGAAGTTATGAACATTTATTTTGTCCATTCCCTTCATAGATTACTCATGATGGATTTATTTCCATTCATTTATTTATTACCATATTATTCATAAAACTTACCCTTTCATTCTGGTATCTGGGTGATCTCGTGCTATTTGAATATCAAACTCTGCAACGTTTCTGCACCATTTAACTTATGTATCGATTATTTCTGTTTCTCCATTTTAATCAATCACTGCCATCTTCTTTCTGTTTGACCAGGGACCTGTCTTTGTTCCATGACCACTAACTACCATCTGTTACGGTCATGACATATGATACTCTTTTGACATTTAATGTAGATGCTTTCTCTTATAATATTTGACCTTCTAAGTAGATTAGATCGTTTAAAAAAATGTTTTTTATGAGAGTTTTTAAGCTGTGTCCATCGTAAGGTTTAATGTAATGAAGACCATTGCTTGTTGAGACATATTGTTAACCTGTCAAGGACATTTGCAGTTTTTGAATAAAATTTCTGTTTTTATATTTTTGGACTTAAAGTATTTTTGCTGTATTATTAGATGCAGTAATAAAAGTTAAGATTGCGAAAAAAAATTTTTTCTTTTAATATTAATTTTTAAAATTTTGTATATCGTCTAACTAAATTCATACCGCAAAATAAGTATTCATATTTAAATTAATAATCTGCTTAATCTAATTATAAATATCTATCGATACTATAAACAAAGTCTTCGTTAGTAAAAAGATTTCTTGGGTTCTTTCATTTCTTCGTTTTTCGAAAAATATTGTGCAGGAAAACATGAAATAACAAATTATAAATATTTATATTTATTTCATTATAAGTCATATTGAAATAACATCACCGTAAAAATGTTTCTGTATTACTAAAAAGATAGCTAATTGTAAAAGGCCCTTAATTAAACAAAAGAATATAATGTAATTATAAATATCTTTCGACAATATAAACAACGCCTTCGTTAATAAAAAGTTTTCTTTGGGTTGTTTAAACTTTTTTTTTTTTCGAAATATATTTTACAGGAAAACATGAAATAGCAAAATATAAATATTTACTCATATATTTATTTCATTACAAGTAATATTGAAATAACGTCATCGTAAAAATGTTTGTGTATTATTAAAAGGTATAGTTAATTGTATAAGGCCCTTAATTAAACACAAGAATCTATTCTAATTATAAAATCTTTCGACAATATAAAAAGATTTGTTGGGTTATTTTATTTCTTATTTTTTGGAAAATATTTTGCAGGAAAATATGAAATAGCAAAATATAAATATATACACAGTCCAGTCACATTAATGTGATTACCACCTATTTTCGACGTCAACGTGAAATAACCAATCCCAAAAGGCAGGTGGCGGCACATTGCAGTGGAGTGTATATAAAGGGTGTCCTAGGGCATCGTAAAGCATTTCAATCGTTGGCGTGATGCAGAAACGTAGCGATTTATCCGACGTGCAAAATGGCATGATTATTGACTTTTAGGCCAAAGGTGGAAGCATTTCGGAAAAGGCTAATTTTGTGAACTGTTCGCGTGCCGCCGTGGTTAAAGTATACCGTGCATGGCAAAATGGCACTATCCGGCGTGCGTGGCACATGTGGCAGCTGCAGCGGCGTGGCACATGTGGTGCACCACGGGCTATAGATGACAGAGGCGAATGAAGGCTACGGAGATGCGTTCGGGCGAATAGACGTGTAACTGACCGCCCAGATGAACCGAGGGGCTACCTAGAGTGCATCCTCAACAACTGTTCAGTGAACGTTGCTGGGCATGGGCCTCCGCAGCAGACGCCTGGTTAATGCACCTATGCTGACTGCTGTTCATCGGCGACGAAGGCTGGAATTTGCACGCCAGTACCGAAACTGGACGCCACAGAGTGGCTTTTTCCGATGAATCACGTTTTATGCTCCATCGGACAGATGGACATTGGCGTATATGGTGTGAAACGTCTGAGACCAAACACCCTGTAACAATTGCCGGAAGGATCCTAGCTGGAGGTGGGAGCATTATGGTTTGGGGAATGTTTTCCTGGCATTCACTGGGTGCACTCATCATTGTGGAAGGCACGATGGATCAGCACAAGTACACATCTGTCCTTGCGGACCATGTCCACCCCTACATGCGAATTATTTTTCCTCAGAATGAGGGCATCTACCAGCAAAACAATGGGAGGTGTCATACAACTCGCAGTGTATGTGCGTGGTTCGAAGAGCACAAGGTTGAGTTCACCGTACTCCCCTGGCCAGCAAACTCACCGGATTTAAACCCAATCGAGAATCTGTGGGATCACCTCGATCGGGTTGTTCGCGCCATGGAACCTCAACCGCGTAATCTAGCGCAGCTGGCCAAGGCACTGGAGTCGGCATGGCTCAACATCCCAGTGAACACCTTCAGAAATCTAATTACCTCTCTTCCTGCACGTCTAGCAGCGGTTCGCTCTGCCAAAGGTGGTTATTCTGGCTTTTGGCAGGTGGTCACATTAATGTGACTGGACTGTGTATATTTATTTCATTACAAATAATATTGAAATAACGTCATCATAAAAGTGTTTCTGTATTATTAATAGGTATAGCTAATTGTATAAGACATTTAATTAAACACAAGAATCTAATGTAATTAGAAATAGGTTTCGACAATATAAACAACATCTTCGTTAATAAAAATATTTCGTCGGTTGTTTAATTCTTTATTTTTTCGAAAAATATTTTACAGGAAAATATGAAATAGCAAAATATAAATTTATTTATTTATTTCATTACAAGTAATATAGAAATAACGTCATCGTAAAAATATTTCTATATTATTAATAGGTATAAAGATAGTAGTTAATTAAGTTCCTTAATAAAACGCAAGAAAATCTTTTTTATTGGCAAAGTATTATGTTATTAAACATTTTGTTATTGAGAAAATGAATAAAAATATGCAACACGCATTTAAGCCTTCTTCTGAGTTCTTAGTTTTCCAATGTTTTTCTGTTTATGGCTCGCTATAAACATCTAAGTCAGAGAATCCTGATTATTTATTATGTAATTGTGGATAACGATAAGCACTCCCGTGTTGAAGATTTAGGTTTAGGCTATTAATGTCTCTACATTGCCTGTTATATTTAACTAACCTCATAATAATAACTAATCCCATAAAATTAGTATTCATCTTTAAATTAATAGTCTACTTAATCTAATTACAAACATCTTTTACAATATGAACAAAGTCTTCGTTGATAAAAAAGTTTCTTGGGTTGTTTTCTTTTTTCTTTTTTCAAAAAATATCTAATTATGAAATATCACACGTAAAATATCAAAATATAAATATTTATATTTATTTCATTACAAGTAATATTGAAATAATGTCATCGTAAAGATATTTCTATATTATTGATAAGTATATAGATAGTAGTTATATAAGTTCCTTAATAAAACACAAGAAAATCCTTTTTATTGCCAAAGTATTATGTTTGATTAAATTGTGTTTCCAAAAAAAAAAGAGTGAAAATATGCAACAAGCATTTAAGCCTTCAGCTGAGTTCTTAGTTTTCCAATGTTTTTCTGTTTATTGCTTGCCATAAACATCTAAGTCAGGGAATCTCAATTATTTATTATGTAATTGTGGTTAACGATAAGCACTTCCTTACTGAAGATTTAGGTTTAGGCAATTAATGTCTCTACATTGTCTGTTATGTACTACAGCTTTGGTAAGTTATTGTTTTCATAATGAAACTATTTTGCCGATTATTCCAAAAATCAAGATCCATAGCATTTTGTCTTATTTGCAAAAATGTAATCACAAAATATGAACGAATTATATTTATTAAGAACAACAATTGTCATAAATTGATTGACGAAAACTTAAATACCAATTACTGTAAAACGGATTGAACAATAAAGCAAATTTGTAGTTGTCATATTTCATAAAATTATTTTATTATTTATTAAATTGTTTTATTATTAATTATTAATTAAATTATTATAATTTATTTATTAATTATTAAGTTATTAATTATTTATTATTAAATTATTTTGTAAATTTATTATTTTAAATTATAGTTGACATATTGCATAAAATTATTTATTTAATTAAGTTTCTGTATTTATTATATATTTTTTATTTTTAGCGAATAATAATTAGACGCATTTGATATATTTTGATTAAAAGGATCGTATTATTTTAAAAACTCAATTATTGCTTATAAAGCATTTAATAAAATCACAAAATTAATCAAAATCTATTATATTTTATAAATATAAAATTTTTATTTGAAAAGTTTTATTAAGCTTTCTTGAAAAAAAATTAATATAAAACCTCTTAGAGAATTCAATATGTAGATTTATAATCTTCTTTTATAATCAAAATTCTATTAAGCAATAAAAATACAGGGGATAAAAATATTATTTTTAATACGTTTAGAAATTTATTTATTCAATAAAATTAAAAACCATTTTACACTTTTATTATTCTTCATTCTAAAGAATCCTTATTAGAGGTGGCTTTACAAAATTTCACATTTTTTTAAATGTATAGAATTTTTGGTGTATTAGATTTTCATATTGGATTCCTATTATTTAACAATACCTTACACAATAAATTACCAAATTTAGTATTTTATAATTAGAATGAACTTTTTATTTTTTAGTTAGAAGACGTAACAAAGCATCCATGGGTTACAGCGTAAGTATTCACAGTTATGAATAATTTTTATATTTGAAAGAAAAGTCAGGTTTAATATAAATATTTATTTATATAAATTTCATTATAAAATTCATTGTTTGAATGCAGTAATGACAAAAGATAAGGTATTTAAGATATATTATATACTTACAAAATTACGTAAAGAAAATACTAGAAAATATGGTGGCAAAATGTCTTTACTAACAACTGTAAGTAAATAAAAAAGTTAATAAATTTGTTTTACTTTGCTTTATGTATTTTTAAAAGGAAATACTATATAAAAAAATATTATATTGGAAATACTATATTTTTTCTTAACCCAGGAGTACTCGTGGGGTGTCATTTTATGAACCCAAGCCCTCTGAAAAATTCAATTCCTAGAAAACTAGACACCTGTTCATTTCTTTCTTATTAGAGTTGAGTTTGTCACCTCTAAATTTAGAAAGTATTTTTTGTATTTAGAAAGTAATTTCGGAATTTATTCTTCCCTAATACACATTTGGTCAGTTACTGGGGTTATGGACTGGAAATTGGTGCACCGATTATGGAATACCAATGGGGATAGACCCCTTAATCTCCTTATTTTAATTCATATATGTATTTACAATTAATAATTGGCTGCTTAAGGTTAGTATGCGATAAAAATAATATTGGGTTATGGATTACGAGGGTTAGGAATCAATTATTTAAGTGGCTTCTACAGTCTGTTCGCTACTTTCCTTGCATTGGATTTGCCAATTGTTCACAATTCGGACTCCACACGAAAAACAAATGGAACTTTTACGTAAACTTCTTGCTGAAGTTGAAATTGACGAAGATTCAGACATTGACAATGACGATGATGATATTTCAGAAGATAATATTTCAGATCATGAAAGTTAGAAAGAACATGATACAGATTCGGAAGTGGACGGAGATTCTGGAAATGAAGCAGTGAATAACTAGAAATGTTTTTCATCCAAGGATGGAGTACAGAGGCAGAAAACAAAATTTGGGCTACATGTTCGTATTCTCTGTCCTTATATTGTGTCGCACTTACCTGGAACAAAAGTACCAGCAAAATATTTAACAATCCTTGTGAAGAGTTGGGAGTTATTCATCGACGATAACATGGTGCAGTTTATTGTCGGGTGCACAAATATATTTATCGAGAAATGTGCACCAAACTTTATACGTGAAAGAGATGCACGAAATATGTACCCTCAGGAAATCCGTGCTCTATTAGGATTATTATATATTGTAGCATTTTTCGCACGAGAAGAGTTGTAGCATTTCTCGCACGAGAAGAGTTGTAGCATTTCGTTCTCAGGAGAGAGTACTGCTTATTCTTTAGCAAATATTTGAATTACAACCTATCACTGAACCTCATTTGACAGCAGATAAGTGCTGTGTATATTTATATTACATGCAATTAGTGTTTTGTAATAATGAGAACAATGTGTCACTCAAATCTGACAGCAGATAATCAACGTCATAGACAATGAGAGCTCATGAAATTAGAAATTGTCTGTGCGACCTTCACAGGCCAAAACAATTACAGATGGAATGTGGACTACGTAATGAGTAGTTGCATTGTGATAGGTGATACAGTATGGGCTGAGAAAGTGTCGATTACGATGAGAAGTGAGGGAAGCTGCCCCCCCCCCCCCCCGTCCGTCTTGACGGACTTTCTTAAAGGGAGATTTTTGGTGAAGAAAGGAGAGTTTTTATAGGTCATTCTATTTCAGAGCAGAATATGACCTCCTCTGACCTTATACATTCTACGACCCCCTCTGTTCCTAACGTTCACTTAGGGGGCGTGTGTCCTCTCGAGTTAAAGATACTTAATATCGATTTGATGTCATGTATTGTCCAATTAATGAACTGTTATGAGAATATCATAATTAAATATGGAGAGTAGAGTTCCACTGTTGTTTTTATCATGCGGAGTTAGGCAAAAGATTGCAATTGTCAGTCGCTATATAATACTTTGCCAGAATCAGCATATCACTACTATTATTAATTTCAAAATTCTTCAGTTGCTTGCCAATACATGAAATGAAATCAAGTATCACTTGGAAGTGCTAAGAGCAAATATATCTCACAATGAAATTTATTAACTTTTTGTTTACATTAAAAGTTAATAACGACATTTTGTTTTCATTACTTTTTTTATATAGTTTTCTAATGATTCGAAAAATCTCGGACAATCTTTGTAATAGTTTAGTTACTGAATATTGATACATTTATTTAATAATATATGTAATTAAAGCATGCCTTTATTATATTAGAAGCTTTTTTTATATTATTGTTTGCGTATTTCACTTTTTGAATTTTAATATTATTTGCCTTTATTTTAATCTTTTGTCTTTCAAAGAAAAAACTATTTAGTGTAATGAATATATATCTTTAAATAACATATAGCTAAAATATACAGTATAATAACATATTTTTATTTCATGTGTAGTGGGAGCAAAACAGAATTAGAGTTAGAATTACCGATGAAAGAAGTTGTACAGGTAAATATTTGTTTTTGGTATTTTATGTATTCTTTAAATGTTTAATATATTATAGCTGATTGCAATTAAAATTTATTTTAACGTGTAAAAATGTATTTATGTGTAAACAAAAAAAAGCTTCTATAATAAATAATAAATTTAAAATAAATGATATTTCGAATATTATTTTAAATTTTCTTGAGAGAATTTGAAATGAAATATTTCTAATAAATAATTGTAAATAATAAATAACGTAAAAGATATTGTAAATAATAAATATCATTATTATAATTAACTTTAATGGTAGTTTTTAGTAAATATTTATTTGATTTAAATTGATTGTAAGTTTCTACACTAACTATAAGTTGCGATAATTAAAATTGTTTAATTGATTTGTATTGGAAAATATGTTTTTTTTATAAAAATGAACTCATTATGCATTGCTCCAATTAAAAAAATAAAAATATCGCCAAACTGACAAAAATAGTGCCAAAATATCTCCAAACTGACAAAACTGGGGCCAAAATATCGCCAAACTCGTTGAAGACATCGAATTTGATAACATAGATGGGACTATGAAATTAAATAGATTATTCACATGGATGGGATGCTACTGTGGATATATGAAATTTTATCTTTTCAATACTGTTCCATAGAATACTTTTTTTTATTTTTTCAATTAAAAATTAAAAATTAAAAAAAAAGTCTTTTTTTTAAAAAAACAAATCAATTTTTTATTTTTCAATATTCTTTCATACGTAAAAGAAACCTGCTTAGTGTTTTCTTTTCTGTAACAAAATTAGATTTTATTTTTAAAAAAATGTGCAAAACACATAAATCTCTTGATCTATTATCACATTAATTCCAATGCTTGCTTGTAAATGAAATTACTCCTTGTAATTTAATTTGCCTGATTCTAGGTGAAACTTTTCACACGAAATAAACTAAATTAGTTCAGTTCAAATCAGTTTGTGCTCAACTATGACTGTTATTCGATTCCTCAATTCCGCTGTAACATGGAAGAGACTTTAGCGTCATCCGTGTTACAGCGAATATTGATCAGTAAATTTGGTAAATAAACTCTCTGCTTGTAACTTTGAAGGTGAATTAAATTAGCAGTTTCATTAATGTAATCTTCTCTGTACAAGCAAGGTATTTCATCTCTTATTTCGATGCAATACTCAAATACATTTAGAGCTTTCTAAACTTTGAAGAAAGGCGTTTTAACTAAATGTTTAGTTTAAAATACTGAAGTTAATAGCATACGATTTCTTAACATGATTTCTAAATCAGATATAAGATTTATGAAGATTTTAAATACATCTTAGAAAAAGTGAAGAAATTACTTTAATAAATTTTATTCCTTTTATTATCTGAATTTGGGCCTGAATGGACGAGTGGCCACAGGTTGATACCACAGGTTTTGGGTTCGAGCCCCGGCGGTGCCATGAATGTTTGTAGTGGTTGTGAATCCACTATAAACCGTAGGTCCCGGTCTAACAAGATCGTAGAGAGTTGTAGGGGTAGTGTTACTCCGCGTCCGTAGCTTATCTTAAAGCTACACGCATCTCCTGGATAGTGCTAAGTGAGTAACATCTGTACAGCCCTTGCCTTAAGGCATCCAAAACAATTGTCTAAGTGTTTTCCAGTTGCATTAGAAATTTTTTTATCTGAATTCAGTTTAAAAGCATTAGATAAGCGGCACATCTATAAAATGTAACTGTTTTCACTTATGTCTCTAAGGAGTGTTATTGATACAAGGTGATTGAAAAGTCGCTCAAAATATTTTATTTTAAAATTACTAAACTGAATCAAATTTCAAATTTGAACTAAATTGTAAGGCTTATTATTTTGAAAACAAAAATGACAATATTGTGAGCATCGTCATATTATATATTAAAAATGTGACTTATTCTCGAATACTTGCATGAATACATATTTCTAAATTTGAAACATTTCTTAATTAAGGATGATTAATTTATTAAATCTCATTTTTCAATGTTTGCTTTGAATTTATTAATGGAAAAGGAATTCTTCGCATAAATCTGCAATTTTATTTGATCTTATCGAAAAAAAATCCCAGGATCGTAGTGGGCCAAAATCTTTCAAAATGAAGTGATCAGCAGTTTTGTGAGAAACGAGGTTATCTGATAAGATGTATGGCAGGTTGCTCCCTCTTGCTGAAACTAGCAAAATCGATCAACCTCTTTAAATAATACAATAAATTGTTGATGATCTTGATATGCATCTTCCGATTTAAAAAATGGGCCTATTAACTTCTTCAAAATCGAGTTACCACGCAAAAAACCGTTGCCTTGTTTAGTTCTCGAATATTTCATATTGTTTGGTTAATGAACATTTTATCTTCTGTAATTCACGAACATTTCAGATTGTTTGGTTAACGAACATTTTATCTTCTTTAATTCATGAACATTTCATATAGTTTGGTTCACAAGCATTTTATCTTTTTTTTTTTCTAATACAGCTGGCAAACACTTAGACAGCTGTCTTGGAGGCCTTAAGGGAAGCGCTGCACAGACGTTATTCACTTTGCATTACCCATGGGGCGCGTGTAACTTGAAGATAAGCCACGGACGCGGAGTAATAATGCCCCCGCAACGCTCTACGATCATATCAGACCGGGACTTACGGTTTAAAGGGGATTCCGAACCCCTACAAACATCCATGGCCCCGCCGGGACTCGAACCCGAAACCTGTGGCACCGAGC
>BPLQ01010520.1:0-66634 GCA_021605075.1 Caerostris darwini | reverse complement strand
CTATTTGAAAATTCAAAACGAGATTGCAATACAGCGAATTTTGATGCTGAATTGAAGTTCCACATTAGCCTATTTCGGCAACAACAATCAAAGTATAATTAAAAACAGCCTTTATTTTTTTATCAGGACCTTCAAAACATTCAATGTCTTTTTTTGTTACATGTAGTAATTTTTCCTTTTATGATGTCTGTTTTATACAGAAAGGACAATGTATCATCTTGACATCAATGGCAAACAGGTTCAGTGTCTATTTACAAATGCAAACCTTCTTTCTTGCTAATGCAAGCATGGAGTGCAAAATTAAAAAACAGACACCGACTTTCTCTCTCAATGGACCTGTTCTTTTATCTGCATGTTTTGGTCGAAAAGTTTCTATCCTAATTGATACTGGTAGGGAAGAAGCAGAAGCAAATAAGTAACTCACTTGGATTAATTTTCAAAACCTTTGTTTTAATTCGATTGTAGTTTGAAGCTGATGCGATATTTACAAATTCTTTGTTACTTCATATCAATAGTTTTTCCATAACATGTATATGACAGTACTAATTATGACACATTTGAGAGTTGGCATACTTCTGTTTTAATATCCTTCCTCAAACAGGGAAAGTTAATATATATAATTTATAATTATTGACTGCAGAATTTAAAAAGTTGAATTATTTATCGGCTTCTTTAAGGAAAACTGCAACGATGCATTAGGCACCTAGGCACTAACTTCGCCTCCCCCTGTATACGTTTTATTGTTTTTGATTGGATAATTCATATAAAAAGCTATATTATTTAATTTTACAGAATTAATTGTACACAGCAACACACTAAAAAAAAAAAAAAAAATCATATAGTGACTTTAACGCATGTAAATCAGATCCATCCCAGCCAATGCCCCAAACCAAAAGAAGGGACATGAAATCTCGGTCAGGGGGCGCTTTAGACACTGAGAAAAATCTTTTCTTCTGAGAATGAATATGTGTTTTGATAAACAAATATTCTTTAATATGGAATCATCAGAAACGAAATTGAAATAGTTTTTTTTTAATGTAAAAAATTTAATTTATTAAAAAGAAAATATTAATAAGATTGAAGCATAAGATGAAATGTATTGATGTTAAATAGAATCCAAGTATTGTGTATATAAACATCTTTTCAAAAAAGTTCCAAGTTGGTAAGTATGATTTTATACATTTTATCTGATCGAAAATTTGTTAAAAATCTTAATCAAGAAGCAATATGTTGTTTAAAATTTCTAAAAAAATATTTTTTTTGCTTGCTATTTCATATATAAAAATATGTATTCATATATAATTTTAGCATAAATTGCTGCTTTGTTTTGTCTTATTTACAATGATTTTTATTTATATTTTGTTTGTTTTTAAATAGTAAAGAATTGTTAACAAATATAAAACATTTATTAACTAAAATCCTACTACTAAATTTTCAAATTTTGTGCAAAAAAAAATTATTGAAATTATTTTTAGTAGATAAA
Source organism: Caerostris darwini (assembly GCA_021605075.1). Classification (NCBI taxonomy): domain Eukaryota; kingdom Metazoa; phylum Arthropoda; class Arachnida; order Araneae; family Araneidae; genus Caerostris; species Caerostris darwini. Next base: position 65,151 of record BPLQ01010520.1, on the reverse strand, counting down.
ATAAGTGAATATTAATTCAAAATGATTGAAATGTATTAGAAAAAAAGTTCTAAATGAAACTTTATAAGAAGTCAAAGTTTATAAATAATAAATTTTTCATTAACACTTCAATTTTTCAAAATTAAACTCAGTTTAATTTTGTGCTATAAAATACTAAGTCATTTCACAGTATTTACTAGAGAAATGATTTCATAATTTTCCGGCCAACTCAATAAAAAATTTCAAGTACTTTATTAAATGCACTAAATTTTTATGAAAGCAAATATCTTTCAAAACACATAGCATATTAAATTTACACAATATTTTAGAGTTTCTTTTAAAAATTTTAAATGCTGTATTCTTAAATTTTTTATTAGCTGTAATCTTTCTTTATTAATTTCTGTAATTAGCAGGTTGAATTATAGGATGTTTATATATTTATTATAAATATTTATAATCAATAAGAGATGCAATAAATAATAACTTCTAGTAATTTATAAAATTATTTAAAAGTAAAATACACTTAAATTATGAACTTAATATTGCTTTATCTTTTATACTAAGAAGATAAAATTTGTTGGGCATATATTGTTACTGAATATGGCTATTTCAGAAAAGTGTTTATACAAATTTATATTTGTAATTATTGCTAAGAAGGTATTTCAGGTTTGGTATTTGTGGCATTTGTAAATTAGGTAGATATGGAACATTAAAATATTATGAAACATTAATTTAGAATCTTGAATTATTGGAGAAAATATTTAGAAGTCATTAAATATAACCATATTTTTTTTAATATTAAATTATCATTTTTTATCTGCTCTTCTTTTTATACACTTATTGTGGTGTTTAGATGTTAATTAAAATAAATGAATTTCAAGTGACTGTTTATATAAGTGTTAATGTAGATATTATATTATTATTGGTTAAAAAATTTTACTGTATATTTATAAATTATATAATATGTTCTAAATTGCCTTTTTTATAAGATGGAGTTCATTTTAATAATTTCTTAATATATATATAATCATAATATATATATATATACTGCTATTAAAATGTTGTATTTTTATATAATGTTCTGTACACTTGTTTAATTTATTTATATCTAGGAAGATAATTTTTGTAATTTTAATATTTCTATAGTTTATTAATACTATGCTAAAAATTATGCTCTATGTTTAGAGCATTTAAAAAAAAAAGGAATGCTAAACTGAATTACATCACATTTCTAAATTTTAGTATTTTTTTAAAAGGTAGAACATACAAATTATTATTCAATCACATAAGGATTATAAACATTTTGATTTAGTTTATTACATATTGACATCTTTTTAAATCTTATGATTTCTTTAATTTTTATTTTAGAGCTTGATTTCTACATTTATCTCCAGGAGAAAGAAAGAGCCACAGAAAATTCTATAAATACTGTTTGGGTTTAATACTAAGTGATTTAAAGTTTTAAATAATACATTTTATGCAATTTATTTATTATTTATTATATTTTCTTTCCATTTTTATTTATGTTTGGCACTGGTTTATGTTAATGGTTTTTTATTTTGCATTTCTGAATATTTTTTTTTCTCAATTCAAACACTTGATGAATATTAGTTACTATGGCATAACATATTATCTAGTAAATTTAAAATTTCCTTTAAGTACATTTGGAAAGAATGGGGAAATATAATTACACTATAAAAACTATAAAGAGAGATATATGCTTTTATGAATATTGACAACCCATATTTATGTTATATATATACAAAAAATGCAATGCAAGAACATTTTTCTTTTATATGTGGGAAACAAATACAATTAAACACATACATAGACAACTTGATAATTGCAAAACATATTACTAAAATGTATATCAGTCTGTCATTTTAGTTTAATGGTAAACTGATCATTTTGAATGGTAACGACATAGTTGATATATTTTAGTTTAAATAATTTTTAATTATTAATTATTATATGTAAACCATTGTTTTTTTAGTAAATTCGTGAATGTAAAAAAAAAAAGTTTAATAGCTTTCATTAGATAATAAGCTATCGAACAATTTTTTTCATATTGATTAATCAAAAATGCCATATATTTTCATTGTAATTAATAATTTTATATTATTATGAAATAAAAAGTATTTTGCAACAAATCAAATGCTATTAAAATTTAAAATGTTAATTATAAAAAGTACATAATTATTAAAATAAAATTATGGTTTTTTTTTTTTTTTGTTTATAAAAAGATTTCATAATATCTCATAACATATGCAAAGCAAGAAATGTGTGAATATATATGACTGTATTTCTTAAAATTGAGAATTTATAATACTAAGAAGCCTGATTAAGCCTCTCTGATTTTATTTTTTTAATCTGATATATATAACCAAAAGTCATAAAATTTAATTTTTTTTTATTTTAATAAAAGCAATACATTTTGATAAAACATTTTTTTTTTTAAATCCTGTGTTCAATGATTATCTACTTTTTATGGTATGTTGCTTTATATTCACAAAATAAATACTTAGAAAATAAAAAAAAAAATTAGGATGTTAAGTAAATTAAAATGAATGATATTAATTTAATTCAATTTAAAAATATATTCATATTGATGTGTCCAATTCTAATTATTATTTTTTTTTTTTTCAATTACAAAATATTTTTCAAAATAAATAAGCTAATTTTACTTTGTTACCAATTTTCTTTTAATAATCTTGCTTTTATTTATTTAAATGCAATAAATAACTTATACAGTGGTATGCCATATTATTAGACCCATACTAATAATTGTGTTAAAAATCAATTATTTGTAATAAAAGATGATAATAATTGCATCTTTTCATTAAGTTTAAGTGTGGAACATGCTGACAACACATGTACATATATTTAACAACTGGCAACACTGAATTAATAAAAATGTGTGCATGTACATAAATAACACATATTTTTTCGGACTAATCTTTAATTCAAGTATGAATTGTTTTTATTTTTTTATTTATTGTTGATTACATAATAATGTATTATATTCATTGATTAATATTTTCTTTTAATCAATGGATAAGATTGATATCCTGACTGTATAACGGTTTAACATTTACTGAACTTTTGACTCGACTGTTAAACATTATACGTAGTGTGCCACATCTATCGTGGAACAATACAGTCAGGGTAATATTCTTTATACAAATTTTTGAATTATCAGTCAGAATTTGGAAAATGAACTCATCTAGAATGCAAACCTGCAGAAAAAGAAAAATACTTTTTATGACTTGTGTAAATAAATTTTCATGGCACTGATGGAGAATAATAATTAGGACAGTTTATATTTACTCATTTTCAATCTTCTACTGAGAAGTTTTTATGCTTTTGGGCCTATTCCAACTGTTTTTTAATCATTGCCTTAATAAGCTTCGGCTTGTGATATGGTTTTTTTGCCACCAAATCAAATTTTGTAAGTCGTCTCTGCACAGGTACACTGTGAAACTTTAATAGTCTTTGATATGTTTAGTTAACATGTGCTTTGACATTTGTCGATTTCCTAGTCATGCATCACAAATTCTTTTGTCTGTCCTTAGAGTTATGCATTTTCTTTCGCCATTTACTTTGTAAACCATCTCGATATTCCATTTTCTTTTTAATGTTTTTACCAAACTTCTTGATACTCTTACTATACTAGCTATTTCATACTGTAACAGCCCATTTGCTTTAAGCCAACCAGATATTTCAACAATTTTCTGTGGTGACAGATCTGAAACTTTTTCTCATTCTGAAAAACTGCAAAAATTTTACACTTAAACATGATATTATTTAATAGTAAATATTAATCAATGGATATAACACATTATTATGTAATCCACAATAAATAATAAAATAAACAATTCATACCTGAATTAAAGATTAGTTAGAAAAAATGTCTTATTTATGCATGTGGTAATTATTAATTCAATGTTGTCAGTTCTTAAAGCAGACTTGTTGTCAGGTGCCACACCTAAATTTAATGAAAAGATGTAGTTATTGTCATTTTTATTATAAATAAATGATTTTTAACACAATTACTGGTATGGGTCTAATAAAATAACATATATATTTGAATGAATTATTAGTTAAGGTTCTTGTTAAAACTGATGAGTTTTTAAATTTTTAGGTTTGTATTTTTTTTAATATGTTTGTTGTTCATTTTTAATTATATGAGCTTAAAATTTATTTTTTTACATTCTTAGTTCTATTATTTCTTTTATATTATTTTTCATTTTGCCATAACAGAATAAATAAAAAAATTATTTGTTTATTTTCTGTTGTCATTCTTTTTTATATGGTTTGGATCAATTTTTAAATAAATACAAAAAATACTATTTTTTTAAACTAAAAGAAATTCAAACATTTTTGATGAAATTTTACATGGATATTTTATGTTTGAAATGGTTGGTGGGATGAGTTTTCATTTCAATTATTGATAACTGTAAATAATCGGAGTTGCACAACCATTAGCATGTGAAATCTAATTTGACTAGTCTATTTTCAAAGTTGATTTGAAAAAAAAAAATAACAATAAACAATGAATCATATATTTACTCATCATGGTTACTTTTTCCATAGATGATAATTAATAAATAATGTTAAATAACTAGTAGTTCATCTGTGATTATACTAGTTTAAAAGAGAGATTAATTATCCTTTTAAAACCAATCCAATTATGAACATATATATAACATCACAAATAGATTTCGTGCTACATTGGCACTGTATTATGCAATATTTTAAAAGTTTTTTTTTTTTTTACTTACAAATATTAATTGCATGTCACAATTTTTTTTTTAACTGTTTAGATATATCAAGAAATATGTAGATGGTGATTATAATTAAAGTCCTACTTTCAAATTGCTGTAAAAAAGAACCATTCGTCATAATGAGTTCAAATTTGAACTGAAGATACTTGAAGAAGGGGAAAATAAGATAGGTGATAAGATGGTGCTGTAAAAGAAAGTGAATTCGGCTGCCACTGATATTTTGAATCGAAATTACAGCGTATTTGGCACATTAAACCAATTTTAGTGTTCAATGTGCTTTATTGTTTAGGTTTTTTTGACGGAAAAGACTACTTCCAAGTCATTCAACAGTTGTGACACTGTTAGTGGAAAGTCCATCCACCGCTGCAAGGTCATACCAAATTGGATGAGAAAAATCGGGTTTTTTTTTATGTCATACCGTTTCTCTCTACTTTTAAGTATCTTCAGTACAAATTTGAAATCATTGTGGAGAGTGTTTCTTTTTTTACAGCGTTTTGAAAGTAGGACTAATAATCACCCTGTATATAGAGCTATGTCGGTCGTAAACGAATCATTCATTTAGAACAGGGGTCGGCAACCTGCGGCTCGCGAGCCACATGCGGCTCTTTGGATGTGAAGCTGCGGCTCCTTAGTTCCCTACTCAAATATTATTTATTTTATCAAAAAAAAAAAAACCATTTAAGAATCGTTCTGAATCGATTAACGGGGATTAGGCACCGATTCTATCTCTCAGTCACTTGTATTAGCTTTTCACCGCACCCCTTCCCCCGTGACACGCTTCGTCACTGTCGTCAGTCCATCGGAAGCTCTCGAATGACGCCGTCGTCGGATGCTTCTATGTAGGTTTTAATTCGCTTTCGATGCAAGACAATTTGGCAATTTGTATAAATTTGACAGCTGTTGCAATATTAGTATGTGAGTTATAGCATTTTTAGTGAATCAACTTTTGTTAGTTTGAAAAAATGGATAAAAAGGAATTTCGTGTGTTAATAAAGCATTGCTTTTTGGCGAAAAAAATACTATTGAAGCCAAGGCTGGGCTTGATAAACATTATTCGGACTTTGCACCAGGAAAATCAACCGTAGAGAAGTGGTTTGCTAAATTTACACGAGGCGAAATGAGCACCGAGGACGATGCACGCAGTGGACGCCCCAAAGAGGCTGTTACCGACAAAAACATCAAAAAAGTCCACAAAACAATTTCTGATAACTGTAAAGTGAAGTTGATTGAAGTAGCTGAGACTCTAAAGATATCTCACAATCGACCCAAAACAACAACCAATTGATGATTCTAAGCAGTGTCTGGAGCTGTTCAATCGCAATAAACACGAATTTTTGCATCGATATGTGACAATGGATGAAACATGGCTCCATCATTTCACACCGGAGTCCAATCGAGTCAGCCGAGTGGACTGCACGTGATGAACACTAAAAATGCTATAACTTCACTAAAAATGCTATTACTCACATACTAATACTGCAACAGCTGTCAAATTTATACACGTGTCTTTTGAAGGTTAGGGCTAACTAAAAATCATATGGATTTAATACTAGTAGCGCCATCTATGTGTCAGCCTACGAACTTTTCAACCCACCTGTTATTTATTGTTGGCAAGAAAAAATGTTGTGGCTCTTTAAAAACTGAAATTTTCTAAATTGACATTTTTGGCTCTTCCGACTCAAAAGGTTGCTGACCCCTGATTTAGAACGATTCAGCTAGAAAAATGAACGAACGATCCAAAGCAAGTATACGACTTAAAAGTAAATAATAAGCATAGAAAATAGTCGATTGATTGGTTATTTTCGACCAATAGGTTAGCACTGAAAGATCTGGATTATTTTCGACATATAAGCACATACTAAACGTAGGAAATGAACGATAAAGGGTCATTTATGATCATTTTGCTCTTCATGTCATAACAGGTGGGCTCACATACTAGTAGTGCAACAGCTGTCAAATTTATACACGTGTCTTTTGAAGATTAGGGTTAACTAAAAATCATATGGATTTAATACTAATAGCGCCATCTATGTGTCAGCCTATGAACTTTTCAGCCCACCTGTTATTACGAAGGGGGGAGGGGGAAATAAATATATATAAATTTATGTTTTTAGAATATCTTTACTATTCAACACAAAATATCACCTCAGAATTCCAATTTAATTTCCATACATACAAATTATGTTATTTTGCTTGCCATTTTTACCAATTGCAGATAATGACTTCATATTGGATTTTCTCTGCCTCTTTTTTATTGACTTTTTTTGCCATATTTAGCAGTATTTTTAATGTTATAAAGTTAAATGGAGTTGTTTTATACAAAGTGAAATGCATTTGTTCTTTGTTCATTTTATAAATAACTCTTTTATAAAATCGCCCTTTTTCAGCCCACCTGTTATGTTCTTCGACTGCAGGAATCGATTGATTGAATCGAAGGGGGGTGAAAGTTTCGAGGCCTACTGATCATTTCTCCAGAACTCCACAGGGGGCCCTCGGTTACAGAACCAGGTTTAAAAACGTAATGCAATTGATAGTAAATATCAAGATATCGTATAACTTCGTAAGAGGAACGAGATAATCGGAATTAATATCGATTTTTAAATAAAAATAAAAGTTGTTTTGAATAAAACATAAAAGGATTTTATGTTTAAATTGAAGATCTTATATCCAGTATATTACAAACAATCTCTTCTATTTCTTATGTATCTAAAGTACGTGAAATCTGACCTATCCAACGAATTATCAGAATTTAATTTTTAGCTTTGAATTTAATACCTCAGTAGCATGAATTATATGTACACATGTAACATAAATGCATGCTTAAATTTTATCATCTCAAAACAAAATTTTTTTTCTTATGTAAGAACTTATATTGGGGCCTGATGGCCGAGTGACTAACGCTCGGTGCCACAGGTTTCGGGCTCGAATACTGGTGGTGCCATGGATGTTTATAGTGGTTCGGAATCCACTTTAAACAGTAGGTTCCGGTCTAATGTGCTGTTGGGCGTTAGGCTGACAACCCTACCCCGTAAAAAGAAAACATCTCTCGTCTTGTAATTTACCAATAGGCAGACGGCCTTGGTCCACAATGGGGCTGTTGCGCCAATAATGATGATGAAGAACCTATATTAGCCATTGAACTCAATTCTACCATGTTAACTTTTCACCAAGCTTCAAGGATGCTTACGAGGGAATGTGGTAAAATGATTATTTCATTTATCACTTTATTATGTTCCTCATGAGATTACAACATCTAACCATCGAATAAGTTCTTGAATAAATTATAGTTTAAAAAAAACGCTTTTAGAGTTAATCAAACTAAAAAGTAAAAAATAATTGTTAACATAAGAATAAAATGACCGACGAGAAAATGAATGCCACTGTTTTAAAAGCGTGGGGTGCTCGATATCAATCGCTATAATTTTTCACAAGTTTCCTTCCGAAATGCAGAGTTAGTTTAAAAATGTCATACAAAGCACCCCACGCTTTCAGAACAGTGATATTCATTTTCTCATCAGTGATTTTATTCTTATGTCAACAATTATTTTTTAGTTTGATTAACTCTAAAAGCGTGTTTTTTAGTTTTTTTAAACTACAATAAAATAAAACTAGAGTTCTTGCTATAATTGAATTGTGAGTAATGCAAAGGGTAAATGCGAATAGGTCGAGCCAGCCATGATTCGAACAGGGAATCTCCTAATTCGTAGTCAGGCGCGTTATCCGTTGTACCACTGCCCCACGTAGGTTTGAATGTCTTAGGTACTTTCATTCTACATTGGTTAAATTGCTCTTCGTAAGTTAAAATTAAATCCCTAATCCTGGCGATGCTAATCATGATGAGATAATAAACTTATCGAAATATTTTAGTGTCGTCGGCCCTTGATAAGTCTACAACGTTTAAATTAAATCTGATCGCTTAAAGTAGGGCAAAATCGAGCCCAAAGAGTCAGTTACAAACAAACATACAGGTGAAACTAATAAAAGCGTATTAAAGAGAGACTCACAACAAAGTAGTTGATGGCATAAATTTCAAGGGGATGTGTCATCAACATCTCCTTACCAGTTATCTTTGGTTAAGACTTTATTTAAAGAGTAAAAATTAATGACTTCAAATTATTAGCAGATTTTTGATAATAACTCGCAGTTCACGTTTATTAAGTTTTTCTGAAGTATTTACAGCATGCATCATGTATTCAATGATTTCTAGGCTGCCACCATGCCAAACCATCAACATCCTCAAAGCACAAGATAGGAATCGCCAACATAAAGAACTTTTTCCTTTTTCTACTTTGCTGTTTCATGCACTGTATATTTTTCCTCATCTGAAGTTTTTCCAGGATAGTGGCCAGCGGCTGTCACCATGCTATATATATCATCAGCATCACCGATGCTCAAGAAAGAAATCGCCACCACAAAGAACAATTTTCGCTTTCTACTTCGCTGCTTTCTCATGCATTGTATATATCTACTCATCTTATGTTTTACCCTGAAAGAGGCTTGCGGCTATCTTGTAGCCAAGGAGCCTCGATAAATACAAATTTGTTTTGTTCAATGATTTCTATGTTTCTGTCTAAGGCTGAACGATCATTTTTAAATTAATCAAAGAAATCTGTTTGAACAGTAATATAAGATAGGAAAGGCTTACTAGTTTGTTTTCAGTTAAGGATAATTGAGTCAAAAAAAAAAAAAAAAAAATTAGTTTGATAAGATTAACGAATTTGCTTCCTTAATAGTTAGGTTGCAAGAATATTTGTTTTCTAAGCATAAAAAAACACTAATTATTTTATTAGCAAACAATTTGTTTTATATTGAGTTCTATATGACGTCAAATAACTTCAAACATCATATTCTTTCTGACTTAACAGAATTAAAAATATTAAATAGCGCACATCAACCAGACATTTATCCCGAATTTTTTCATTCGATTATAATGTATAAAACTACTATAATTATTAACAAAATGATCAATTTTAGAAAAAAAATTTGTTAAAGGTGGAGTAAACAATAAAAAGGGACCCTTCATCATCTGTTACTCCGGGATCCCCAAGTCTCTAATTATGATCCTGGTATAACGTGTTTCCTCCGTCATAAATATTCAATACGATTATTTAAACAATAACAAAAAGGATTTTCAGAAAATTCAAACTTGGAGCTGATAACGCTTTTATAAGTGCGAAATCTTTTCCCGATTTGGCTTTCTTTACATTAATTAATACGTATTTATGACAACTCTCGCCATGGAGATAATGCAAATGTTACAAATTGCTAGCCAAAGACGCCAGATATTACAGTTGATGACGTTTATTTCCAAAATATAACTTCTTTTATTGGAAACCAATGCAATACAATAAGGATCACTCACAAAGAAGGAACAAGCAGAACAAAGTATGCATACAGTAAGACAATAATCGATAATAAGTCGATCTCACACACCACAAAAAGTCAAAGGGGGAGAAAGTAAATAATGGGGCTAGGCACTTTATTTTAGTCCATGAGGTCCCTGGCCTCCCAATACAATTGCAAGACTTCTCCTTCGCACTGAACCTTCCTGTTCAGTCCTGGACATTTCAAAAGATGTTCTAAATTCATTGATCCTGCTCTACATATTGGACACCTATTTTGTTTAGGTGTTCCACAAGACAATCGTGTCCGGTTCTTAAATTTCTAAAATAATTTAAAGTTATTGTTACTTTCTCATTTGTCCAACGAAACACTCATAAACCGCACATTCAAAACTCATATTTATTTTCTTGAAGAAACAAACATTTTAAGGCTTGAAAAAACAAACACTAGGGCTTGAAAATACCGTAATTTAAACACATGTTTTTTATTGTACTTGTAGCAGAATTTAATCAATTTTTAAAACATTCATAGTTCGTTCAAGCAAGCTTGTGCTCCAGCACACACGTAAGCAACAGCTCTTCACGTCAAATGACCTCTACTAAATGGTTCATGTGCAATTCTGATATCTATAAAGCTATTAACATTCCTTCTTTAAAAGAGTTTCTTAAACACATCTTTCTAATTTTTTCTGAGTGTCTCCTGAAACCCAGGAGATTGACTCTTACGTTCCCAATTATGCTTTAAAACGTCCGCGCAAAATTTTAATTTAATTTTTAAATATTTTTCCGTTCTGTTATTTTTGTGTGATTGTAAGTTAATTCTATTATGTTTGTAAATATATTCTGGGCAATTTTCATTGTTTCAACTATATTTACCCTGTCATATCGGAGATGGAGCACCCAGGGACTAAATAGCTCCAAAAGAATACGTCAACCAAGCTCTTCACATGTCAATTTACATTTGTTATTTTAAATCTTTATTATATATAACTTATATAAATCAACCAATCGCCATTTTAATTACCAAGGTTACAAATATTTAGGCGAATTTTTCCCCTTCTCACTTCCACTATAGCGGCCAAAAGAGAAGCAACTTCACAGGTCAGGGTCTAGAATCAAATTGACCTTCTTGCCTGGTGCATTGAGTTCCAAACCTATCTTGACGTCAGAACAAAAGTAATCTTGGCCCTTTTCACATCTCTCATTGAATTCTGTTAGGAGAAAATAATTCTTTACATATCAGACTCATCGTTACGACCCACACGTTCAGCAATCAGAACTTTTAATCACAAACTAATATTTTTGGCATCTACAACCGGTCCCTAATTGTACCGAATTTTTAATTTAAGTTCGTTTATTTTTAATTTAAATTCTTTTATTTCTAATTTTAAACTGTTTTATTTTTTTATCTTACTTTTATTTATTTTTAGTATTTTTTAGAGTACCATTATTTTTTAATTTTAAGAAACTTTATTTTTATCACATACTAACATTAAGCAGCCAATTATAAATCGTAAATGTATGTATGAATTAAGATGTGGAGGTTAAGGGGTCTATTCCCATTGGCGCTCCGTAATCGATACGCCAGTTGCCAGTCATTAAATTCTGATAAGTAGTTAACAGAAAAACAAAGACATTTATTTTGAGGCATTGTCTCGCATTTTAGACATTTCATTGTAGAAATATCTGTGCATGACAAAATGACACGATTCTTCTTCGCCTTGTGCAGCTCTCTCATTTTCATGCAGCACATTATGAGTTCGATTCTCTTCTGAGCAAATTCTGATATAGCACATTTCATCACTTTTGAGCAAACAATAAATGCAATTAAGGCAATTCGTCTGATCTTCGTCCTCTCATTTTCAACAATTTCATCAGTTCCAATTCTCATGCAGCACAGTATGGGTTCGATTCTCACCTAAGCAAATTCTGATATAGCATATTTCATCACTTTTGAGCAAACAATAAATGAAATTAAGGAATTCGTCTGAGGTTGCCTCCGAAAATCACTTGCCTTTATACAGAGCACTAGCAATTTCATCATCATCATCAATCAATAGCACAACAGCCCAGAGTGGGCCAAGGCTTTCCTTTGAAGAGATTTCCATGCATTCCTCTGGGTGACAATGGTCCTCCAATTCTTAACCCCCTAGTACAGCAAATTCTTGCGCCTATTGTTTTTTCAACTTGGGTCGTCCTCTTCATCATTGTAGCAATTTCATCAGCTACAACACTAGGTGTTGCCTGTGTAAAATGCCTATGTAACGAACCTCGCATCGATCATAAAAGCACAAAGTAGTGTAAGCCATTTCTTATTTATTTGTAATAAATATTTTACAAAGGCACAAGAATGTATTACCAATCCACTAATAATAAAACTGCAATTTTCGTGGAAAATGAAATATACATATTATTTTTTTTCTCTTTATCTAAAATTTATTAAAAAATTACATGTGCTTGATTTTTATAAAGATATGATATACTATATATGTATATTTTTCTTTTTAGGTGTGCTTGAAATACAATTATAGGAATATATTTGCGATACAAGCACAATTGATTGATATAATCATGTTGAAAAACCCAATGGGCATATTATAACTGAATAGCTGGATCCGAGCAGCAGCACTTCCAGAATTCTGTTTCTCAGCTCTGTTCTAGATGTTAACATCTCATCTACCTGTGAAATTATGTTATCATAAAGAGATCCGTAAGATTTTATGTTATCTCCACTCTGTGCCAATCAGTCGGAAACTGAAATGTTAATGGTTGTCCTGGAGAGTATTTGGATATTATAAAAAGTACTGGAATACACTTCTAAAACAACTTTGGTCATCCCCTTTGGTTACAACCAACCAGATCCAACTATGTGGGATATACAAGTATCTGGTTAGAAAGAACCCCTAAAGCTTCATCTGTTGTTCTCGTAGGTACTAGTCAGTCCGAATACATATTCCGACCTAAATTTCTACTAAACTTCATCTGTTGTTCTGTTGGGTACTAGTCAGTCCGAATACATATTCCGACCTAAATTTCTACTAAACTTCATCTGTTGTTTTGTTGGGTACTAGTCAGTCTGAATACAGATTCCAACCTAAGTCTCTACTAAACTTCATCTGTTGTTCTGCTAGGTACTAGTCAGTCCGAATACATATTCCAATCTAAATCTCTACTAAACTTCATCTGTTGTTCTGTTACTAGTCTGTTACTAATCAGTCCAGATACAGATTCCAACCTAAATCTCTACTGATTGCTTTTGCGATGTGGTAAATATGAGTCATCAATTCATCTTTTAAATGTATCCAATCATCTCGTATTGAATATCCATCAGTGCATACTAGCTGCTATATTTTCATATCAGTATTCGTATGCTGTTTTTATAAACTATAATGTCTGAGTCATTGTTCACATTGAGTGCCAAAAGAATTTTTTTATCTTTTAGGAAATCCGTTTGGAAACAATGGTTTTTAAATAAATTATCTTCGGTTCCTTTACGTGTTAAATGGAAAATGTTCCAAAGCGGTGTATTGGCGTTTTCCGGGCTTACTGTTCTAGAAGATCTCAATTTTTCTTTCGAATTTACGAAAGGCAAGCTTACAAACTAATCATGTACAGAATAGCTTTCGGAGGCGATCTTTACCTGATTATGGAGCTGTTGCTGGTGATAAATTCCGATCTACAATGCTTACAAATAGTCGACGTGTATGAGGTCCGGGAAAATACAGAAAAACTTTCAGAAAATCTGGCCATTCTGCTTCAGAAAAGCGGTAACTTGGAGGAACTTCACTGCAGCATACCTTTCGACTTGAAAGTCCTCAGAAATTGCAAAAAGTTGAAGCATCTGAAACTGTGTTTCCGCCCAAAGCGACCTTGGACGGATTTCTTGGAGGTCAAGGATAATGAGTTGCAGCCCTCGGCATCTCTGAAATCATTTACAGTTTGCTCATATTCAGTGGATAATTTTTCCATTCGCAGAAATATATTCCCACTTGTAACTTCAAGATGGAAATCTTGCTTTCCTGATCACGGAGAAGAACTTTCAACCATACTGACTCTCTGTCCTGAACTGGAAGCTGTTGGAAAACGCGAAAAATTGCTGCTGGTTCAAAGAAACGTTAACAGAGAAATCAAAGAGAGTCCAAAATTCCTACCGAATTCCCCACCAAGATCTTGTATTTGGGCAGGCAATTATGCAGTTACCGAAACCTGTTTCCGTATTCCAACAGATGTCAGTCTAGAGTTGGCTACTGCATTTTATAGCGAAATTAAAAAGCTTTTTCTTGATATCTGCGACGAAATTAGCTTGACACCTTTAAGAAAGCTGAAGAAGCTTGCATACTTTGGGTTTTTTACTGCTCACTATCCAACTTATATTTACAAACATCTATATCCCTTTTTAGTGTACATGGGCCATCAGTTGACGTATCTTAGATTGAGTTTCGAGAATGATGGGATCTCCGTGAACTTCCTCCGTAGGCACTGTCCAAATTTAAAATGGCTCATCTTACACTGTAGTCTGGAAGTTGCCGTTAAAGAACGCATTGAAAATTTTGAATATCTGGAAGACATAACGCTAAGCACTCCTATGTTTCATCACTATGATGAACAAAGCCTGGAGATTCTGTTGTCAAAAAGCTTAAAATTGAGTGCGCTGAGTATATCGGGGAATGCCAGTATACCGCTGACAGACAAGAGTTTGAATAAAATACTGGAGCACAATACTTTCTCGAAATTGAAGTCTGCAAATATCGACGACTGTAATCTTTACAAGAAAGGTCTGCAAAAATTTATAGCTCATGCTAAAAATTTAGAAACTTTGTACATCAGTTCCTTGAACATGAACTTATTTGACGTAAAAGCTGCAGTACTTAAAGTAAATCCGAAAATAATAGTGAATGTTGGCTCATACACTTCTTCGGGAGATGCGTTGTCAAGAATGCTACAGTAATTCTTGACTGAAAAAGATTGCAACTAGATCAATACATTTAAGTAATACATATATATTGGGTGGACTCATAATTGTTGGACTCATAATTTGATTTTCTATAGATAGTCGTCGATCCTTTTAAAGGTTCTTCGGCAATTCTTCGTACCAGCTAACAATTCTTGTCTTTTGGCATCTTTTATTTTAGTATTACATAATTTTAATAGGATAAGCACATAGACGTATCTACTGATTTTTAGAATGTTTTCTTTATAGTTAAAATGTTTATTGTATGCATATAGCATTATACACTGAAGTGACAAAAGTCATGGGATACCACTTAATATCGTGTCGGCCGTCCTTTCGCCCGGCGAAGTGCAGAAACTCGACGTGGCATAGACTCAACAAGTCGTTGGAAGTCTTCTGCAGGAATATTGAGCCATGCTGTCTCGATAGACGTCCATAATTGTGAAAGCGATGATGGTGCAGGATTTTGGGCACGAACAGACCTCTCGATGATGTCCCATAAATGCTCGATGGGGTTCATGTCGGGCGATCTAGGTGGCCAGATCATTCGTTGGAATTGTCCAGAATGTTCTTCAAACCAATCGCGAACAGTTGTGGCCCGGTGACATGGCGCATTGTCATCCATAAAAATCCCATCGTTGTTTGGGTACATGAAGTCCATGAATGGCTGCAAGTGATCTCCAAGTAGCTGAACATAAGTATTTCCAGTCAATGTTCGGTCCAGTCGCACCAGAGGACCAAGTCCATGCCATGAAAAAACAGCCCACACCATTACGGAGCCACCACCAGCTTGAACAGTGCCTTGCTGACAGTTTGGGTCCATGGCTTCGTGGGGTCTGCGCCACACTCGAACCCTACCATCAGCTCTTACCAACTGAAATCGTGACTCATCGGACCAGGCCACGGTTTTCCATTCATCTAGGGACCAACCGATATGCTCACGTGCCCACGAGAGTCGCTGCAAGCGATGTCGTTCTGTCAGTAAAGGCACTCGAGTCGGTCTTCTGCTGGAATAGACCAAGAAAGCCAAATTTCTCCGCACAGTTCTAAGAGACAAGTCCCTTGTACGTCCCACATTGATTTCTGCGGTTATTTGACGCAGTGTAGCTTGTCTGTTAGAATTTACGACTCTTTGCAGACGTCGCCGGTCTCGGTCGTTTAAGTGCAGGCGGTCGACCACTGCGCTGTCCATGGTGGGATGTTATGCCTGAAATTTCTTACTCTCGGCACACTCTTGACACAGTGGATCTGGGAATGTTGAATTCCCTAACGATTTCCGAAATGGCATGACCCATGCGTCTAGCTCCAACTAACATTCCGCGTTCAAAGTCTGTTAATTCCCGTCGTGCGGTCATCATCACGTCAAAAGCTCTTCACATGAATAACTTGAACAGAAATGAAAGCTCTGCGAAAGCACTGCGCATTTATACCTGTTCTACGCGATGCTACTGCCATCTGAAAATTTGCATATTGCTATCCCATGACTTTTGTCACTTCAGTGTATTAGTTAAATGTTAAAGCCATATGCTTTAATTGATAATCTTATTAACATGGCTATTAATTAAAGTATATGGCTTTAATTGATAGGTATATATTTATTTATTTATTTTATATATTATTTATATTTATTTATTATTTTTTTTTTTAATTGATAAGCCTATGGCATTAAATGATAGCCTTTTTAATATAGCTATCAATTAAAGCATATGGCTTTGACATTTTACAGGACGGGTAAATAACTTCCAAAATTTAACTACTATAAAATTCTGTAATTTTCCTTACATACAGAAAAATAAGACATAAATTTAGTATACAATTTAATAGCGTTATTAATGTATTTCTATCAACACTTATATTGGTTTAATGTCAAAGCCATATGCTTTAATTGATAGCCCTGTTAATATTATGCATTTTACAGTAAAGGTAAATAACTTATGAAATTTAATTTAGATTATAAAATTCTATAATTTTCCTTTCATACAGGAAAATAAGACTTATAACTTTAATATACAAATTAGTAGTGTTATTTCTGCGTTATTATCAACTCTTGATCTCGAATTAACCACTATAATGTCTTATCGACCACTTTGATGACTTTCTAACTAGTTGAAAACTGCTGATTTCAACTAGTCATATAAAAAGCGAGCCCAATTTACTCATGTGACAGGACTGTTTTTATGAAAGTTTGCTCAAACTTATTTGAAACTTTGGTTTCACGATCTCCAAATAAAGTTTCAACCATAAAGTATGCAAGAAACAATGTACTGAAAGCAAAAGTTACGATAAACACTGCGAACAATATTATGTCAGCATCTAGCGATCAAGGTCAACCAAGCCCTAATCCATACAAAAATGTCAATGTTGATCTATCAGAACATTGCAGTGTGGTGCATTTGTTAGCACACTTATGAATATATATCGTGCCTCCTGGGTAGTGCTAAAGGAGTAACAGCCATTGCTTAAGGCATAAAGATAACTGTCTCTGTATTGTCAACTGCATTAGAAAAAAAAATTAGATATATCGGTTTTTGGAAAGCATGCTCAAAAATTTGTATCTAATCTAATAAATTTGTATCTAAACAATCTTCAGTTATACTTGCAGCCAAATGTACCTATGAAAAAATGATTTCTTTGAATACTTTGAATATGAATGATTTCTTTGATTTCTTTCTCTGAAAACTTCATGCAAATGAACTAATGATATTGCTTACACTGTGTTTAATTACCAGTGGTAAGAGAAACTAGTTGGATATCTAATACATTATTACTATGATATTTTCAATACAAGATCTGTAAAGCGAGACATGATGATTTGTCAGAAGCACGGCAATTTTATCAGAACTTTCAATAATCTTCCTTTGAAATATCAATGAATGAAAATTTCAAAGCAGATCCAGAGATGTATGAAGCAGAAGATTCCATTTGAACCATCAACATGTGATGCCAAACAGGTGACAACAACAGGTGATGCCAAAAATATCATATAATTTCCACATCTTCGGTAATACGTCGAACTAAAAATGCACTGGTGCCGAGCCTTTTGACAGTACACTGTGTCCTCTTACAAGAATAATCCCGAAAACGGTCCTACGTTGATAATGCTTCTAGAAAATGGCCAAAAAACATGAAACTGCATCGAACATGGCAATGCATTGAATGACAGACTTTTAAATAGGATTTCATATTGATTGCAAATGTATTTGCCACCACCGTTTAAACTGCTCAAGAATTGTAATGTATTGACTATAAAATCCTTTTACAAAGAAAACTGATAACTCTTCGCATGACAGCATTGCTGACATTTTTTGATAAACTTATTGTAACGAAATGGTTACTGTAAAACAAGGATGATCACCCTATAACTCATAAGCCAAAAAGGGACTGTATTTGTTCACAATTGAAAACACAAACTTGGCAAAATCAAAGCAATTTAAAAGTGTTATTACCATATATTTATATTCTCTTTATACAAAATTTTCTTATTTAAAACTGCTGCTATATATGTATTCCTAGAGAAAATTTTAAGAAACTGAAAGATAAACCCATGATTAAATCTGAAGGCAAAAAGTGGCACACTATTCAAGACAGCTGGAAAATCTTTAACTCCAGACCACGTAAAGAGGCGGTTGCCAACTTTCTATTAAGAACTGGAGACGATTGTCTATACAGGATAGGTGTCCTCGCCTCGAACACTTGCCTAATATGTAAAGCTGGAACAATGAATACAGAATATCTTTTGAAATTTCCAGGACTGAACAGGGAGTCTTACAGTTATATTTGGAGGCCAGGGGCCTCATGGACTGAAATAAAATGTCTACCTCCTTTATTTACTCTCTCCCCCTTTGACTCCTTATAATGTGTGAGACTGACTCACTGTCAATTGCTGTCTTGCTGTATATTTGCCATGCCTAAAAGCCATGGAATACTCCAAAATGTTTTGATAAAAACTGTGCCAAATAATTTTACTAAATATGCAAAAAATTTAATTGGTATTCTCTTAACTTAACTTTTTATTATTTATTTATTGTCATTCAAGGATCATTTATGTGGATTTTTTTCTGTAGTTTTTTTTTTTTTTTTTTTTAATTTTTATGGTTCGCTTATGAGCGATCGATATTGAATGCTCAAGACTTACATTTCTTCATCTCTTGCTCATAAACACATTATTGAGGAAACATGACTTCGATTGGCCAAAGATAGTTCTCAATACCATCGCAATTTGATATGAATATATCCTGAAGTGGCATTAATTGTGCATCTTCTCCTACCTTATAAAACACCATAGAAGATCTTTCCAGTCTAAAAAATTATTGTACCTCTTGGATAAATAGCTCCACGTGCATAGTGGAAGTCAGCACCCGATAATGTAAACATCCTATTTGCGTGGGCGTGAGCTGACTGCAGGGAGAAAGAAATATAACCAGGGCAGAGCGTATTGAATTTTTGAATAAAAGAGATGTGTTTTTTACAATCCATTAGTGCTATGTGTTTTTATTCTAAGACCATAATAGTACCCATTTCGACATAGGCATGGGACCTTTTAGTATGACTTCCTTGTTGGGCAATCAATCCTTGTTGAGCTGACCAATCCTAGTTCTGTTATTGCTATTACTAATCCCCCTGGTGCAGGAAAACCTACCTCCGTGGCAGACGACTGGGCCATGGCTAAGGGTAATATGCAGCTTCACTTTAGCGAGGAACCAAGGGCTGAAGATTGACTAAACCTCAAGACAATGCTCTATGGTCCTATTAGACTGGGACCTACGGTTTAAAGTGGATTCCGAACCACTACAATCATCCATGGTATCGCCGGGACTCGAACCCGAAACCTGTGGTACAGAACGATAGACACTCGACCATTCAGGCCCCCGATCCTAGCCTTCTTCATCTTTTCACTTTGATAAAACTCATTTTTGAAGGCAGTAAATTGGGACTTCATTATATGTTTTCCAAAATTTGTTGGTATTGTTGCCCGAATATATCAGTATGATGCACAACAGTTGGTCTTTTATTTTCTATGAATCTAAAATCTTATTGTTGGATGACTGAAGAAATGTGTTATGTATTAATCGTTTGTTTACTTTTGTATCGATGTTTATGTACATATATATATATATGTACAATCCATCGTTCTTAATAAAGTACTGTATTTGAATATTTTATCAGCTTTGTTTTGAAGGAAGCATGCATGTATCTCCTCTTTGTATTGATGTAGCTGTAAAATGTTTGTATTGATGTTTAGATGGGACAATTGTATAAAAGTGTGCCAATTTTTATTCTTAATTTTTGTATTTTTAATATTTAAAATTCAAGATGTTTTTTAAGTGTTTTAAAATCTATACAAAAGTCCAATGTTCTGAGAAATAATTTCTGATGACTAAAAAGGCGTGAATAGTTATGCAAAATGTGTGCCAATTTTGTTGATAAATTTATTACAATAACTCTTTAGTGATAGCAGTATTTTTATCTGTACATAATGATTTGTGTTTTGAGCATGCTCGAAGTATTTTGTTAAACACACACATTCCATATTTTATTAAATACATACATTTATGTCTGTATACGTTTTATGAATCCTATATCTGTTTTTGATTTGTAGAATGTATATTTTTTTATGTTTTATGAATTTTATTCTATTTTAATAAATATATAAACGAATAAAAACATATTTGTTTTTTGTTTATCAGATATTTTTTTTAATTTCAAAATGTTTTGAATGCCGAAAGTAAGTTTGAATGTGCCAAAAAGTAAGACCAATTTTTATTTTTTTGAAAAACTCTTTATTTATTTCCAATTTTATTTCATCGCCTTCAAAGTAATCCCCTCCGGATGCTCTTCAAACCGCGCGGCGATTCACGTTGAATCTTTCAATCGACTCAAAACAGTGTTCGCGCAGTGGTCTTTTGAATTTATGGAATAACCAGAAGTCGCACGGTGTGAATATGGTGGTTGTGGAACGATATGGGTTTCATTTCTGGCGAAAAGGCACGAAGAATCAATGCAGTTTGAGCTGACACATTCAGTGTTTTCGGTACCAATCGAGATTTGACGCGTTTGAGGCCCAAAATGAAATTGACCGATTCTTTTGAAATTCCAAAATCATCAGCAAGGTCTCTAATCGTAAATCGACGGTTTCCAAGCACCAAATATTTAATTTTTTGCAAGTTTACAAGCAAAGTCTTTTTTTTACTCAATTAATTCAGAATGTCCGGAATCAGTTTTAGCATCTCCCAAAGCCAAGCGTGAATCAAACGCTAATGAATATTTTGACGTCAATTTTCACACAGATATCAAGGACAGTGCCAACAAACTAAAAAAGAAAAAAAAATTGAAATACCGTATGCCCGGGAAATTTAAATTGAAAACTGGTCTTACTTTTTGGACACAGTAGTATAATCTGTTTTTGATTTGTATGATGATTGATTATGTTTTTATTGATTTGTTTGATTATGTTTTATGAATTTTGTCTTCTTTTAATAAATATATATGAATAAAAAACATATTTATTTTTTGTTTATCATATATTTTTTAATTTCAAAATGATTGTTGTTGTCTGTTATTAGATTCTGATCTATAAATTGTATATAATATTTTTATTTTTTTTTACGTTTTTTTATTTTATCCTCTTTATACATATATATATGTGGGTATGCCTAAAAACACATGTTTTTTTATTAGATAATTGTACCTTTATTATTTAAAGTTATTTGATGTTGTAAGATATATACAAATTTCTTAGTTGTTGCACAGAAAAATATGCTGTCTACAAAGGTTTCAAATAAAAACGTAAAAAAAAAAATATATTTTTCCTGGTGTTTTTCCATCATTTGCAGTATTTCTTTCTCTTGCGTGACAAATTCCAATTAAAACAAACAAGAAATATAAAAAAAAACTTTTTTAAAGTCAATTCCTACTTTTTTCCCCACTATATTGCAGAAAGTCCTTTATACGTCTTTCTTACATCTGGCGCCATCTATTATTAGATACACGCAACTTAAATCTAAAAAAAAAATTAATTAATTAAATTTTATGAATGAATTAATATTTGAAAAAACTGTATTAACATCCAGTGCCATACACTACAAGTTCAACAAAAAAATGTATTTGAACTTAAGTGGATGAATAAAAAGTATTTTATGAACGATTGAAAATTTGAACAAGATATATATAGGGAGAGTGTGAACTAATAGTAGGAATTGAAGAATGAAAAATATATTGTGATAAACATATTATAGGAATAATATGTTTATAGATAAATGCCAAAATATATTATTCACGAAACATATACATTAATACATGAAACTTATTATTTTTATATGTTGTGATAAATATATTATAGGAATAAAATGTTTATAGAAAGGACGATCTAGAATTATCCTTTTTGGCTAAATGACAATATAATCATAAATCATTAAAATAAATCATATATCACAATAAAATAAATAAATAAATCATTTCTATTCTATTACAATAAATTATATTGTCATTTAGTCAAAAAGGACTACACTAGGTCATTTTCTTTAGAAATTAGGTTATACAAGGGGACTTTTAAATTTCATAATACATTTGAAAAGATTTCAAATAAGGAGTCTTTTTTAATTCATTATATATTTATATTTTCTTGTAAATTAATTACATTATTCGTAAAAAAATAATAAAAATAAAATTCTTGAAAAGGAATTTTTTTTTTTAGGGAATTTTATTAAGGGAAGGGGATTTTTATGGAATTTTATTCTTAACGCGCTATTTAATAATGGATTTGCTTTAGAAATTGCTTTTATATAATTCTGGAATATCATAATATATTGAATATTATCATGTGTGAACATGATGTTTATCCTGGTTAGAAGTTCGTGGCGCAATTCAAAAAGTACAGCAAGCAAATAAAACTCCATTCCAAATTTGCAAATTTTGGCGGGAAAATGGTAGTTTGGGCCCCTTAACTCTTCAAATGATTCATTAATAACGTTAATCCTCAGGAATTTTCTGGACAATTTGGCTTTTGCTTGAAGTGTTTTGTAATATGGTTTTGAATCACTTTTCATGTTTTGGGTTGGGATTTTAAGCGTTTGTATTTCCAATGGCTTTAAGAACACGCAGTGCGCTGATCAATTCCTTCTCTTTGAAGTTTCATATATATCACTTTTGGCATCTTCTCATACCTATTGAGCTGTATAGTGCTTCTTATTGTATTTGGAATACTTCATTCTTCATTTATGCCTAGAATTTTCAAACTTTGATACATGCTTTTGGCTATTGAATGTGATAGTGACTTCATTCTTCATACTTTTTCAAACTTTGATACATTCTTTTGGCTATTGAATGTTTGATTCTTTTAAAATTTGGAATACTTCATTCTTCATACTAGAATTTTCAAACTTTGATACATGCTTTTGGCTATTGAATGTGATAGTGATTCTTTTAAAATTTGGAATACTTCATTCTTCATACTAGAATTTTCAAACTTTGATACATTCTTTTGGCTATTGAATGTGATAGTGACTCTTTTAAAATTTGGAATACTTCATACAATTTTTTTGATACATTCTTTTGGCTATTGAGTGTGATAATTCTTTTAAAATTTGGAATACTTCATTCTTCATATAACATTTGCAAATATAACTTCATTTTCATTTATTCTTCATTTATGCCTAGAATTATCGAACTTTTAATTATATTCTTTTCTACATATGCTGTTTTGAATTTGAATATTATATATGGCAATTTTTAGCTTATTCAGCTCGCGGCCTTTTGGCCAATTGACTAGCGCTGTGGCCTTTGGTACCACGGGCTTCAGATTCGAATTTTGGCAGTTGCATGGATGTGTGTGAGTGGTTCGGAATCCACGTTAAACTGTCGGTAACGGTCTAATTAGCCCAAATTGTGCAAAAAATGACCGTAGGGCACCATTTTTAGAGAGCATTAAAATTTCTTCGTTCAGCTCACACAATGTTTTCCAAATACGCTATTCAAATGGAATCAAGGGCTCAAATGGAATCAAGCACTTTAGCAATAATCCGTTAAAGTCTTAACCCTCCCCCATTCACAAGGGAGTTGCCACCCTTCTCACCACTCACTCGATCACAACGGAAGAACTTTCCGATTAACGAATAGACAATAATTAATTGCGAAATTTAATTGTTCATATTTTGATAATTCTTAGATGAACTAAAATGGAAGAACAAAGAATTATTTTTTTATTAATAATTAAAACAAGAGTATCAAGAAATTTTACATGAACATTAATTTTCATTAGCAGATGAGAATTTCTCAACATATTCAAAAAGAGTTAAAACAGTATTACTGAAATTACATGTGTTGAATAGCCTTTTCGACATTTTTTTAATTGAAATTTTATAATTTTTATTTATGGTTTCTATCGACAAATCTTAATAAAATATGCTATATAATGATATTTTCTGAAGTTACGCGATGCTCTATCATATCTATTATCAGTATATCAACATACTTCCAAAGGTTTGGTTTGGTACTCAACGGTTATTTTGTGCACACGAGGGTAAAACAGACCGGGGCCTACAGTTTAAAGTGGATTCCGAAGCACTGACAAACATCCATGCCACCGCCATGGTTCAAACCTGAAGCCTGTGGTACCAAAGAGCTGAACATAAGTATTTCCAGTCAATCTGGTCCACGAGGCCGCTGAAAATGTAGAAGATTCTTTTCTGTATATCCTTAGCCCAAATGACTCGCTAACTTTATTTCCAGCTTATACATGCTTTTGAATTTGGGGCCTGATGGCCGCGTGGCTAGCCCTCTGGACCCTACCACAGGTTTCGAGTTCGAGACTCCGGCCAGCAATGAATGTTTGTAGTGATTCGGAATCCACTTAGGACGTAAGTTCCTGTAACACGATCGTTGTACGTTGTGCGATTGTTACTCCGCGTCCGTAGTCCATCTTCAAGCTACACGCACCTCCTGGGTAGTCCTAACAGATAACGTCGGTGCAGCGCTTGTCTTACGGCATCCAAGACAACTGATTTCTGCGTGTTTGAACTGCATTAGAACAAAAAATATTGAATTATATTCATCAACATCGACTCAACAGCCCCATCGGGCACCAACTGCCATTTGGTGGGATTGGCAGAATACTCTCGGCACGTTTTCTTTTTAAGGAGTAGGGTTGTCAGCCCTACGCCCAACAGCCATATGAGGCCGGGATCTACTGCTTAATAGATTCCGAATCACTGCAAACATGCATGACATCGCCGGGACACGAACTCGAAACCTATGGCACCGAACGCTAGACACTCGGTCATTAAGGCCCACAAAGAATTATATTTCATTAATAATTAAAGCAAGAGTATCATGAAATTTTATATGAACATTAAACTTCTTTAGCAGATTAGAATTTCCCAACATATTCAAAAGAGTTGAAATAGCATTACTAAAATTGCATATGTTGAACAGTTGTTCACCTAATTTTTTTTTAATTGAAATTTTATATTTTTTATTTATGGTCTCTATCGACAAATGTTAATAAAATAAGCTATATAATAATATTTACTGAAGTTAGGCGATGCTCTATCATATCTATTATCAGTATATCAACATACTTCCAAAGGTTTGGTTTGTCGCTCTACGGTCATTTTGTGCACACGTGGGATAAACAGACCGGGAACCTACAATTTCAAATGTATTCCGAACAGTTGACAAACATCCATGCCACCGCCAGGATTTGAACCTATAGCTTGTCGTACCAAAGGCACGACATTGGCATTGCACTAGCCAATTGGCCATCAGGCCGCTGTGAAGATGAGGAAGACTCTTTTTTATACATCATTAACCGGCAATGACTCACTAACTTTATTTCCAATTATACATCTTTTAATTTTTAAGATAATTTTGTACTAATTGCAATAAGTATATTTTCAGGAAGATAGGATTCCACATCTTTTGCAATCTAATCTTATATATCAGTTTCCTTATTGACAATTTGTAGTGCTCTGAGAAAACGACATTTAAATTGTCGAGAAAATATGACGACTACTTTTTTATTACTTAGGGTTTAATACGTTAATCATAAATACACTCATGTCCATAAATTAAGGATAATGAAGTTCAGGCAAAGAAAGAGACAGAAGCAAAACAAATTTGACTTATTTGTAAAGTCTATTTATTAAACAAAAGGTAAAGAGCAAAAAAGATGCTATATGTTTGACATAATTAATAAAAATTGCGATTTTTACTCCCTGGAGCAAATTTCAAAAAAGAACCTATTTACAAAAGACAGTATAACATGTTTAGTATGATGGTTAATATGGAGTATGTCTCCCGGACGATGCAATACAGGCCTTACAACGCCTAGGCATGCTGAGTATCAAATTATCAATCTGATCTTGGGGAATATTACACCACTCATCAAGCAATGCCCTCCGAAGTTCCGGTTGACAGGTGGGATGGGGTTGACGGGCTGCAATTCGTCGGCCAAGCATATCCCACACATGCTCTATTGGAGCTCTCTTCAAGCCCGGTGAGTATGCTGGCCAATCCATACGGGTGATATCCTCCAATTGAAGGCATTCGTCTACAATGTTTGCACGGTGAGGACGGGCGTTGTCATCCATAAACAGAAATTCAGCACCCATGGCGCCCCGAAACAAACATGCATGTTGTTCCAGAATGACATCCCGATAGATGTGGCCTGTCATCGTTACACTCTGAACATGCAGGTCAGTTCTGGAACCAAGAATAATTCCTCCCCAAACGAACCCTCGTGTACCACCGTAACGGTGTCGTTCAATGGTGTTCTCTTGGTGGTAACGGGTACCTGGCGCTCTCCATATGAAATTCCGGCGTGAATCAGACTGCAAACTAAACCTGGACTCGTCGGAAAACATCACACCAGACCACTGTTGCGGTGTCCACAATGCATGCTCTCTACTCCAGGTTAATCGCAGGCGACAGTGAGTTGCGGTAAGTGCAACACATCTGACAGGCCTACGAGCATATAGACCAATGTGCCCTAAGCGTCTGTACACGGTCTGCCTTGAAACTGTCGTACCGGTAGCTGAAGACAGCTGACGAGACAGGTCTGATACTGTGCTCTGTCTGTTTCTTTTTTCAGTAACTGCTAAATACCGGTCTTCATTCTGTGTTGTAACTCGGGGGCGACCTGTACTGTAACATCTACTCACATTACCATCATCTTGGAATCGTTGCCAAAGCCTGGAGATGACACTCTGCGCGATTCCAAGTTCCTCGGATACTTCCAGCTGGGTTCGTCCACATTCCAGTCTCCGATAATTCTACCACGTAAAAAATCATCCAAATGCTTCCTTTGTGCCATAACTATGCGGTTATTGCACTGAAAGGCTTGTAAAGCGCTTGTGAGCAATTTTACTTCTTTGCCACCATTCCTTATATACCCCTCTCTTACACTCTCGTCATTGTGACGTACTATCCGCACCATCTGGTGGTTTCTTGTAATTCGCATATTCTTCTTCAAGATGTATGTGATAATTCTACAGGTGAAATTTTTATTTTAGAGTTTAATTTCTGTGTGATTCTGAATTATCCTTAATTTATGGACATGAGTGTATATAGATAAATCCGTTTCTTAATTTATAATAAAATTTTGGCTACTGAAAGCATGAAATCATACAAATTAAAAACGGCATCTTAGTACCAAGATGCAATATAGAGCAATAAACTTGAATACTTAGAAAGACTTTAAAACCCCTAAAATATAGAAAACAAAATTTCCATTATTGCTACTAACAAAAATAGTTTCTAGAGCCTTACGAAACTTCTCAATTAATTGAAAAGAACAAGTAATATAAAAAAAAATTTTCACTCTATTGCAGAAAGTCCTTTATAAATAATTTTCACTCATTTTTTAACTTTATCTTGCGCCATCTATTGGTAGATATATGCAACTTAAATCTAAAAAAACTAAAATTAATTAATTAAATTTCATGAATGAATTAATATTTGAAAAAACTGTATTAACATCCAGTGTCATCCACTACAAGTTCAAAAAAATGTATTTTAACTTGAGTGGATGAATAAAAAGTATTTTATGAACGACTGAAACTTTGAACAAGATATATATAGGGAGAATGTGAGCTAATAGAAGGAATTGAAAAAGAAAGGTAAAAGGCCTACATTCTAGGTTTGGTTTGCCGCTCTACGGTAATTTTGCATACACCTTAGACTAAACAGACAGAGAAAGACCTACAGTTTAGCTGGATTCCGAATCACTAAAAACATTCCATGCCACCGCCATGATTCGAACCTGAAGCCTGTGATACCAAAGACCAGAGGGAAGGACGATTGGCCCTCAGGCTGCTATGAAAATGTAGAAGATTCTTTTCTGTACATCCTTAGCCGGCAATGACTCGTTAACTTTATTTCCAGTTAGTTCCATCGTTTAATTT
Source organism: Caerostris darwini (assembly GCA_021605075.1). Classification (NCBI taxonomy): domain Eukaryota; kingdom Metazoa; phylum Arthropoda; class Arachnida; order Araneae; family Araneidae; genus Caerostris; species Caerostris darwini. The sequence continues at coordinate 36,698 of BPLQ01010520.1, read as the reverse complement.
GGGGCCTGGTGGCTAGCACCCTGGCGCTCGGTATCTCAGGTTTCGAGTTCGATTCACGGCGGGGCCATGGATGTTTGTAGTGTTTCGGAATCCACTTTAAACCGTAGGTCCCCGTCTAACATGATCGTAGAGTGTTGCGGGGGTGTTGTTGCTCCGCGTCCGTAGCTAATCTTCAAGCTACAAGCACCTCTTGAGTAGTACTAAGTGAGTAACGTCGGTGCAACGCTTGCTTTAAGGCCTCAAAGACAACAGTCTGAGTGTTTGCAGGTTGCGTTAGAAAAAAAAAAAAAAAAACATCTTTTAATTTTTATGATCTTTTTGTATTAATTGTAATAAGTATATTACAACTATTACAAAATGATCTTAAAAATTTCATCTTTATCCACATCTTTTCAGAAATCCATTACTTCCAACGAGCGAAACTTCACTACTTCATCCCAAAATGCACTAGATTAGTAAAAGATAACTTTCTCCCTTCTGCTCTATTTCCCTATATGCCGCATAGCAACAGACTGATAATGTGTTGACCCATAGCAACCGCCTGATCCCCGTTTTGGGTCGATTTTTCTATTTATAACTCTACTCTGCGCATCATTCGACCTTCAAAAAAGCATCCTTGGTCTAATGATTTTTAATAGATGGTTTCATAATATTGTCTTTTTATTTCTATAAATTTCGTTATCCGTTTTTAAGACAGAATAAATTTTATGTATTATATTAATACAGAGATTGACAACCTCGAATATTTTTCCGGCCCCTGAGATTTATCGCACTTTTACAAAATATATTTATTTTATAATTTCCAAAGTAGTGAAAACCAATGTATTAAAAAAAATATATTATGTGTGCATCCATCTCTTCAAAAATGAACGGTCGAAATGATGAGAAACAATTAACTTTGATTTTAAAATAACATTCTTGCGAATATAGGACAGATATTGCCTGTTTTATTTATGAGTTTACAGTTATGTGTCCGCATCATTCGACTTGTAAAAAAGCATCCTTTGTCTTAAGAAAACTGTGCATCCTTGGTATAATGATTATTAATAGATAATAGTTCCATAATATTCGTATTTTCTTTCTATAAATTTGTTTATCTGTTTTATATATATATATATACATATTTTTTTTGCCAACGGCCGTACCATGCTGAATATACCGGTTCTCGTTAGATCACCGAAGTTAAGCATCATTAGGCGCGGTCAGTACTTGGGTGGGTGACCACCTGGGAACACTGCGTGCCGTTGGCCAATTTGGGACCTGAATGGCCGAGTGTCTGGCGCTCGGTGCCACAGGTTTCGGGTTCGAATCCCGGCGGTGCCATGGATGTTTGTAGTGGTTCGGAATCCACTTTAAGCCGTAGGTCCCGGTCTTCTATGACTGTAAGAGCGTCACGGAGCAAAAGTCAGGCTTCTACCTACGTGTGCTCCATCACAACAGAAGCTGCTGCCTTCCCCTTCAATCATGAGTCCATATGGGCTCGTGGGCTTGGCCAGCCAAGTGGGATAAGAAACAACAACAACATATATTTTTTTACAACATCGCTGTTGATGTGAATTTGTAGACAAAGTTGTGGTAGGAATGAAAAGTAGTGATGTGTGTTGCCTCGAAACCCATGTCCCCGTGCATAGGGGAAGTCAACGCCCTATATTGTAAACATCCTGTCTGTGAGGGTGCCTGGTAGGGGTGAGATGACCGAAGAGAGAGAAAGGAATCTAAGAACAAATGTTTCTTTTCGATAACAAAGAAAATATAACAGTAACAATATTTATTTATACACATTATTAAATAGATTGTTACTGAATTATTAAAAGCATTGCATAATATTTTCTATTTTTCACAAAATCAGGGAAAGTTTAATTGTGCAATGTTGAAAAATTGACAGAAAATAATGATTTTTTTTTAAATTTCTGTAGAATTGTTACTTTTTTTTTGTAGCGCGGAATTAACTCAAAACATTTCTTATTTTTGGAGAATTGGTAGTAGTTGGCATCTCTTCCGAGTTCGTATTTCATGTTGTTTTAATTGTGAATTTTTTTTAGCACGGTGTTTACAATTGACTTTACAATATTTATAAAACTATATTATGTGTTGTTGTTTCTTATCCCACTTGGCTGGCCAAGCCCACGAGCCCGTACGGACTCATGATTGAAGGGGAAGGAAGCAGCTTCTGTTGTGATGGAGCACCCGTAGGTAGAAGCCTGACTTTTGCTCCGTGACGCTCTTACAGTCATAGAAGACCGGGACCTACGGCTTAAAGTGGATTCCGAACCACTACAAACATCCATGGCACCGCCGGGATTCGAACCCGAAACCTGTGGCACCGAGCGCCAGACACTCGGCCATTCAGGTCCCAAATTGGCCAACGGCACGCAGTGTTCCCAGGTGGTCACCCACCCAAGTACTGACCGCGCCTAATGATGCTTAACTTCGGTGATCTAACGAGAACCGGTATATTCAGCATGGTACGGCCGTTGGCTACTATATTATGTTGTAGAGTAAATAGTTTTAGTGCTGACATACGACAAGTTGGTTGTTTTTAATTGTTAAATGGATTTTGAAGTTATCCTATATAACATTTTATTTAAATTAGTTAAGTTTAATGTATTTGCTAAAAAATTCTATGCACAAAATTATCAAACTATCTCTAGATTATATAATTACAAATCAAAACGAACACACCCATTTTTAATGATTAAAAAAAAAACATACGCTATTTTTAACAAAACTTTATTAAATAATGCAAAATTTATACTGCACACATTTAGTATACTAAAAATTTCACAAGTATAGTACAATACATTACAGCGATTCAAAAAATTGTTTTACTACCTAAAGATTTACTATTTTTTTTTTCACACAGCAGGATTCAAAATATATACATAACAAAATAGTTTGAATCATTTCCAAGAAGACTTCAACAAAGATTTTTTATCATTCAGACGAGTATCGTTTAAACCAGAAAATGAAATGATCTCCCGGTGCAGGGTATATTCGATCCACACCTGTAAAAATAATAATAAATTAATTTTAAAAAAAATAACTAAAAATTCCAAAGACATATAAAAACAAAACATTTTAAAATAAGACAAAGTCACATTTGAATAGTGTTGGCTTCTTTTTCTGTTCTTATAAATAAGCACACTTTCAGTTGATATATATAAAGTATTTATTCACATTCCAACAATACGTATTTTAGCAACTGCCCGCCAACCACACTCGCGTTCCTTCTTCCGCCCCTGCTGTTACATTTTTCATCCCCGTATAAGCATTCGCCTTATATGGAGTTGCAGGAGGAGGAGTTATGGCAGAGCCTCTTGGTCGTGGCGCCATCTATTGTCATTCACAATGACAAATAGTTTACAATAGCTTACAGACAGTTGATTCTCTGTAGCAAGCTTGTTACTTGAATAAATGTTTTTTTTTCCTTAATTATTATCATTTATTAATATATCTTATTAAATAAATTTAAAAATATAATAAACTTGATTTAATTAATAAACATTATAAAATTTAATGTCATTATAGTATATGAACATTAAATTTTACAAATTAATAAAAATTTAATAATAATAATAAACTTCATTTAATAAATTACTATAATCGTGCAATTTTTACAGCAAATTCCCGACTTTTGGCAGGACATTATGTTCTTAATAAGCACTTGCACCGCATAGGTGTAGCTACTCATGAAACCATGGATTTTTTACATTCGACAACATGCACTGCACTTGATTTTATGACTTTTAAAACTCTGACAATTTTACTAAGGTTAAATTTTACTGGGCTGCTAGAGTGATTAAGGCTGATATCGTCACAGTTTGATGTAGGAAAAAAATAAGAATAATTAACTATAATTTATTTATTAATTATTAATAAACTTTATTTAACTATTCAACTTGAAGTAAAAAGAAGTGAATTACCGAAAAAGTAAACCCAAACATTTTCCTCAGAAATTAAAATATTTCCATTTCAAAATAAATCATTTTCGCTTTAAAACTAAATAAATGTCTTACCAACAGTCATTTTCTTCATCTGCCTATGTGGTCTAACTCCGTTTGGTTCTCTTTTTGTCGTATAGAGGCCCCAATACAGTTCACGCTGCACATCGTTGGGTATACCAGCAAGGCTGTACACATGTTTGCCGTTCTTAGTCTCTTCGTAGCTAAACCTGAAAGCAAATAGAAAGCCTTCTACTCTTCTGAAACAGTGATCCGTGAAAAGACTTTAAAGATAACAGGAACTGGATTAATCAAAATCTACTTATTATCTTTTCACTCACTTCCAATAAAATCTAGCATTTCCAACTCCAATAAAAATATATACATTTATTAATTGTTTTTGTAATAAAAAAAAATTAGTTCCATATAACAAAACAAGTGCCGCTTATCTAGAAAAATCATTTACTCTCCTCAATATCAGTTGCATAATGATGATGATGTAGAATTTTTTTTTTCTCACGGGAAGAGTTCTGGCATTTCATTCGCATGAGAGAGGAATGTATGTTATTTGGCACATTATAACAACCCATCACTCAAATTTGACAGAAGACAAGCAGTGTTGTGGAAGTTATATTACATGAAATTAGTGTTTCGTAGTAATGAGAACAACCTGTCACTCAAATCTGATAGTAGATTATCATGTATAATGAGACTCAGCAAATTAGCGAAAGTCTATGCGACCTTAACAGATTGAAATAGTTACACAGTTTGAATAAGAACTATACCATGAGTTGTTCCATCGTGATTCTTGATACAACCACGAGCTGAGAAATATCTACTCCAATGAGAAGTGAAGGAAGCTGACTCCTCTCTTGACGGATTTTCATAAAGGGAAATTTTTGGTGAAGAAGATAGAGAGATTGAGACGACTCGACTACAAGTGTTGTTTTTCTTTTTTTCTGAAGAGACTGAATAGGCCGGAGATTTCACCTGTTTTCAAAGTGAACCCCTTGTGGTTTCGTGTATCACGCCATGTTATGATTAAGGTCTGCCGAAAAGTGAAAGTTAAGGTTTGAATCAAATTTAAATCTTTAAATTTCTTTTCTGTAAATAAATTATAATAATACAGAGTTCTGTATTTTGTGTATATGTTTATATATAGTGCTTGTAGATATAAATTAAACTGTTCCCGTGATCCTAAAAGTGGCCTCCTTCTTGAAGCCGTTATAGGTCTAATGTAAGCTGAGATGTTACAATGACCACGTTGGAACTGTTGTAAGTATTGACTTAATAAATAACTTCATTAAATAAATAAACTACATGTGCATATCTTAATTTTTAAAAGTTCATTAAAGAAAGAGAATAAATAAATTTTTTCCTCACGCTGTATTATGCATCATTTTCTTATTTCTATATTAAAGTATTTTCAATGGGATTAATGTTCATATTTAAATTAAATGCTCCTTTAACCCTTGGAAAATAGTATCTTCCTTTTGCGAAAGATGAACCAGATTTTTATCCAAAACATATCAGTGGCATAGAGTTGAAATAAAATAGAAAGCTATCCCCTATTTGGAAGGAACCGAATGTTTGATCTTATTACATTTATCGTCTTTTTCGTACTACAATTGACAAATTTCCAGGCTAACGAATAGATAGCATCCTTATAATTTTCCAAGCCTTCGGAAAGCACCCAATGTTATAGGCAGATCTCGCTATTTGGCAGTTAATGCTGCTCTTTATACATCGCCAGATAACCTTGTTAACCCTGACACCATCTCATATTCGAAAAATTTATTAGTCAAGATTTAATTTTTTTTATTATTTGTATAAAAAAAACCTCATTAAATTCTGTTCTAATAGCAACTTCTATTTTTATTATTTTTCGAATTAATTTTTAAAGTTGGCCTTGATTTTTAGATCACCCTGTATATTGTTAATGATGCATCCTTATAATTTTCTTCGGAAAGCACCCAATGTTATGGCCTCGCTATTTGGCAGTTAATGCTGCTCTTTATACATCGCCAGATAACCTTGCTAACCCTGACACCATCTCATATTCGAAAAATTTATTAGTCAAGATTTAATTTTTTTTTTATTATTTGTCCTCATTAAATTCTGTTCTAATAGGATTCTTATTATTTTTCGAATTAATTTTTAAAGGTTTTTAAAATCCACTTTATAACATAATGGTCCCGGTCTGATGGCCCAGGATCTGTCGCTCGGAGGTTTCGTGAGTTGGTACTGCGGCTCACGTTTATGGTTCAAAATCCACTTTAAACATAGGTCCCGGTCTAATAAGATCGTAGAGAGTTGTGAGGGTACTGTTACTCACGTTCGTAGCATATCTTCAAGCTACAGGTGCCCTAGGGTAGTGGCCCCTGAAGCTACACGTACCCCCCTGGGTAGTGCTAAATGGTTTGGTTTGTCGCTCTACGGTCATTTATTGCACACTTTAGGCTAATTAGACTGGGGCCTACAGATTAACGTGGATTCCGAAGTACTCACAAGCATCCATGCCACCACCAAGATTTCAACCTGAAACCTGTGGTACCAAAGGCCAGAGCGCTAGCCAATTGGCCAACAGACCGCGGTAGTGCTAAATGAGTAACAGCGGTGCAACCCTTGCTTATGGCATAAAGATAACTATCTATGTATTGCCAGCTGCATTTGGAAAAAAAATGTTCATGATGAATAGCTGCTGTCGCTTACCTGAAGTTCCGATTCCTGGCTTGAGCCCCGTTCATGACATCGAAAAATGTTCCATTCGGCAACAGGGGTACAGTCACAGAGTGAGCATCCCGGTTGTCGCCTTCCCCCACCCACACCGAATAGTGCACCTTGGGAGGGCTGGTCTCTGAAAGACGGTAGGATGAAGAACGGCCTGAAAAAAGTAATCAATAGTTTAGTAAAACAAAATTTGTATTATACACAACTGCTTTGTTTTTAGTGTTTGTGTTTTTGATGTTTTAGATTTCTGGAAACGGTATAACTATTAGCATGGACAGAAAATAATCACTAAAACTTTTAAGGAGTATAACTGCAATTCACTTCTTTACAATCCTGTGTGATAAATTTGTTAAATAATAATAAATAAATAGATAGATTTAAATCATAGGTCCTGGTTTAATATGACTACTATACCACATCACATCACATCACTGTGCCTAGAGTTGAGTTGCCCTTTTACAGTTTGGGAATGATGTGGGTGGAAAGAGTCTGTGGTCATATGAGACCGGGACCTACGGCTTAAAGTGGATTCTGAGCCATTACAAACATCCCTTTCACCGCCGGGTTTCGAACCCGATACCTGTAGTACCGAGTGCCAGATCACTAGCCACTCGGCCATCAAGCACCCTGGTCTAATATGACTGCAGAGCGTTGGGCGTAGGACTGACAACCTTATTGTGTAAAAAGAAAAAACATCTCCTATTTCGAAATCTGCCTGTAGGCTAGATGGCCTTGGCCCACCATGGGGCTGTTGCGCCACTGATGATGATGATGAAAAACTAACAAATAATCGATTCATTCGTTTCCGCCGATAAACCGGATGTTTACAATTAATCAAATATTCGACCATGAATAGTGTAGAAATTCTAGTATTAGGTATAAAGAAACAGCAAGGGAGTTTTATTGTCATTGTGTATTCCTAAAGTTCATTGCGGGATTAGTAATTAACTTAAAAACGGAATATACAGAAATATACGAGTCTAATAATATTGTGATCAAAATACATATTTTTGAGAAATCTGAATAAAATCGGCAAAACTATACGGATTTGTAAACTAGATTAAGTGTAAGCGTGATTTCTCCTACACACTGCAAGAACGCCTACTGTGACATATAGGAGAAATTGTCAGTAGGCCTCGAGACTCTCATCCGAGAAGAACAACAACAGAACCGACGCTGCCGCTAATAAACGTTTAGTACGGCGCAACTCGTGCTTCTATTCAGAAACGTTTAGTTTACAGTCTCTCACTTCGAGAAGAAATATATTTAACACAATTCTGTGTATTCGTTGACCTACAGACTCTCACCCGGAGAGGTAGTATATTCCAAGCAAACCTAAGTATCGGGTTTTCGAATTAGAAGTAGAATCCTTCCACGAATCTAGAATTATCTGTCTTTAAATGTGTTAAATATTGTATATCTCTAATTGTGTGTATATGATGTTTGTGCACACTTGGTTTGATTTATCGCTCTACGGTCATTTTGTGCACACTTTAGGCAAACTAGACTAGGACCTACAGTTTAACGTGTATTCCGAAACACTAACAAAGCATCCCTGCTACCACCATGATTCGAACCTGAAGCCTGTGGTATCAAAGGCCAGAGTGCTAGCCATTTGGCCATCAGGCCGCAGTGTGTTTGTGCGTGTGTAAATAAAGCTGAGTTCTCAAACCACACCCAGTTACAATCCAGCTGCACAACCCACAACCTGGCTCCGCCCGTACTTGCACACTACAAAAGGGACTTGAATCGTATGAGCAAAGAAAGTTCGATAATATTACCTTCTTCGGAATAAGTAAGATTGGATTTACATTACAAGACTCACTTAAAGTGATGTCTTTACTACACTTCCGGTCTCTGAGAGACAGAAGGCTCTTGCCCACCAGTGCCGGGAGTGCGTAGTAAGTGCCCAGCAAACTGCCGAAGGAGCCATCCGGGAAGCTGCTTCTCGATCAGAGACTTCACTTCTGCGGGGCTGTCGGAAGCTGCATTCAGGGCCTAAAAGAACAATCACATGATTTGAAAATGAATGTAAACGCGAATTAACATTGCAATCACGTTTTTTTTTTTCAGTTATATTTTTTTTATTTTTACCACATGACGTTTTATATAGTTTGACGTAACTTAGTCGAATTTTTTTTTTTTTTTTTTTTTTTTAATGCAACTGGCAAACACTTAGACAGCTTGGTTTTGGATGCCTTAAGGCAAGCGCTGCACAGACGTACTCACTTTGCATTATCCAGGGGGCGCGTGTAACCCGAAGATAAGCCACGGACGCGGAGTAACAATGCCCCCGCAACGCTCTACAATCCTGTTAGGACGGTACCTACGCTTTAAAGTGGATTCCGAACCACTACAAACATCCATGGCACCACCGGGACTCGAACCCGAAACCTGTGGTACCGAGGGCCAGGGCGCTAGCTACTCGGCCATTCAGGCCCCAGTCGAATTCTATTGTAATAAAATTTATTCGCCAGAAAAACAGCCCTTTATTTAATTCGTGCTATGATGAATTTAAATAAATTATCTTTTAGTACTTAAGAAAATATTTTCCAACTCCGTTTTCATATAACTACATTTATATGCTAACTTTTAACTTTTAATCCAATGTTAAAAAAATTACATTTTTTAACATTGAATTAAAAAGTTAAAATTGTAATCGTTTTTTTAAATTTCTTATCATTGAAAAGATGCATTTTTTTTAGATAATTCAAATAAAGAACAAGAATTGAATTAAATTTTTCACATAAACTTAAATAAAGAGAAACTTTCTTTTTACCCATATCTTTGCTATGTAAAAAAAAATTCAAATTTCTATTAAAAAAAAATTGTAAGAAAACATCCCATATTTTTTTTACAAATATCCTATATTATTTAGATTTTCTAATCGACATTGCTATTTTTCGAACAGAACATTTATGCAAACAAAATATCAGTTCTACTAAAATATCAAAGCTCTGTTAGCATATAATTGAAAATCTGACCAAGAGTTACATATATAATTGCCAATCGAGATCAAAATGCTATATAAAAAAATTCACATCTCAAGCAGTCAAAATAAGATTTTTTTATATATTTCTCGAAAGCATTTTATACTTTGCAAAAGTAAGTAAAAAGGAACATTCATATTACGAGTAGAAATTGAAGCATCCTACTTTATTAGCTTATAATTAGGGATTGCAATATCGGACCAAAAGTTCAATACCGGTATTCGGTATTTTTTTTTTATCTTAATACCGGTAGTAGAAATGTCATTGGTGCTGTCATTTTACTTATAATTTCATCCAAATTATCTTTTTTTTTTCCAACATTATCTAAAATCCCTGATGGCTTGGGCTTAGAAACTGAGCTTAAGTTTGTATCTTCATCGCAATTAGATTCTTTCCTCTTTAACAAATTTGTGTCATGTTTCGTTTTTAAATGTGTATGGAATCCACTTGTACTTCATTAACTTTAATAACTCTGGAACACCAATTTAAAAAATATCTAAATATTACATACTTTCTTCACAACTACAACCTTGTTTTCACAGATAAGAATTCTGAATAAGAATTCACAGATAAGAATAAGAATTTCACACATAAGAATTCTTTCACAGATAAGAATTCTAAATTTCTAGTAAATACCGAAAAAACCGGTATTTAAACTTGTGAATACAGGGTATTACAAAATTGTACAAATGACTCAAAATACTGGTATTCGGTATCCCGGTATTGCAATCCCTACTTATAACAGTATTAATGTTGAGAATAAATCATGTCTTGTATATGATTCCTGAATGTCATATTTGTCCGGTGTAGTAATTATAGCGTGTAACTGTGCTTCCTCCTACACACTGCCAGTGGCCTGATGACCAATTGCCTAGCGTTCTGGTCTTTAGTACCACAGGCTTCAGGTTCGAAACCTGGTGGTGGTATGGATGTTTGTGAGTGATTCGAATCCACGTTAAACTGTAGGTCCCGGTCTGTTAAGCCTGAAGTGTGCACAAAATGACCGTAGAGCGACAAAACAAACCTACACACTGACAAGAGCGCGTCTTGTGGCATTCAGAAGAAATGGTCTGTATGCCTCGAGACTCTCACTTAAGTAGAAGTACAGTGCAACCTGCGCCCTCACTGAGAAACGTTTAGTTTATAATCTGTTATCCCGAAAGGAAATGTATTCAGCGCAACTCTGCGTATTAGTTGGCCAGCACACTTTCACTCGGTGAGAAAGTATAATTCGCGCACCCTGTGCGTATCCGACTTTCGGCTTAGAAATGGGATTCCTTCTCTGAATCTATTCATTATGACCATCCCTACATTTGCCAATGAACTCGCCTGGATGAAAATGGAAGTGATATTTAACTGGAATTAAGTGGTGGTATAATGTCTTTGAAGCTGTGTTACAAGGTGGGCCAACTCGTTATTGACAGGTGGTCATAATGTGTTTGTGCGTCTGAAAATGAGTTAAATATTAGAAGTTTCTTAATTGTAAAACAGTGTGAGTCCCCAAACCTGTATCTCAACCCAACCACACCCAGTTACAATCTGCTTGCCCAACCTGCGTACTACTAGTGTATGTTAACGTGTGAATCTCTCGAGATTTGGTTTGTCGCTCTACGGTCATTTTGTGCACAATTTAGGCTAATTAGACCGGGACCTATAGTTTAAAGTGGATTCCGAAACACTAACAAACATTCATGCCACAGCTAGGATTCGAACCTGAAGCCTGTTGTACCAAAGGCCAGGGTGCTAGCCAATTGGCCATCAGGACACACCGCGCGTTTTAGATTCGTCGTAGACATTTACGAAGATCTGATGCTGAATTAATTGTCAATAATTTTTTAAATATCTTGTTCCTTAAATTTTTGTAATAAAATAACTGTGTTTAAAAAAAACCCTAGATCTATAATTAAAAAAAAAAAAATCTTTATATGAATGACAAATTCTTCTTAAAGGCATTAAGTTTTACACAATTATATAATTTGTAGTTAAAATTTTCAGTACGATATTTGATATTAAATTATGTTAAAGAAACATAATTTGAATAAAAAAAGAAATTATTGTTTATTTGTCTATTTAATTTTACTTCAGAAACATTAAATGTCTAAAGAATTTTGAGAGGCATCCATACCTGAAGTACTAACGCATGCGTGTAGACATCGTTTAAGGATCTAAAATTGTGATTCAGTCTTATGAGGTCTGTTAACATAGACTTCAAATAATGCTTAGTTGAGGAAATAGTATTCATTCTATCTATGCATGTCAAAGCAAGAAATTCTAAAGCTTGTAAATCTGAAAAAAAAAAAAAATCAGAAATTTTAAGTTTCAAAATATTAATAGCTGAATCGCCTGCACATGGAAAATTGATTCAATAAAATGCTTTGTTTTGCAGCCTTAAATATTTTTAATTTACTAAGCAATTGAAATAAATAAGAGTTGTCAATTTTTTTTTTGTGTTTAGAGATTAGAAAATTTATATCAATTAATTAACTACATCATAATATCAACAAGAGATCTGGAGAAATTGAGCACCAAATATTATATATATATATATATAAGCAGCATCTTTAAGAGATTCAGAATAATAATCAATACAAAAAGTTCGGAAGATTTATCAGATAGTCAAGAGTACCAATTAATCTCTAATTATAACAAGTAACCGCATAAGTCCTTTTCAAAAAAATTTTTAACAGACACATTTTTTTTTATTTACGTCACTGCAAAGATCAGAAAAATAATATTAATCTTCATGAAAATTAAGACTTAAAAATTAAATTATCTTTTCCTTCTCCAAAATCTTCCTTTAAGAAAATCCGTAAATATGGAAGGCCAGTCAGCTTCCCTCCCTTGTTCCTTTGGAGTCGACACTTCCTCAGCCACAATGCAGCAATTCATAATGTAATCCAAATCTCATCTGTAATTGTTTCGACCAGTAAAGGTCGAACGGGCCTGAATGGCCGAGTGGCTAGCGCTCTGGCGCTCGGTACCACAGGTTTCGGGTTCGAGTCCCGGCGGCGCCATGGGTGTTTGTAGTGGTTCGGAATCCACTTTAAACCGTAGGTCCCGGTCCTAATAGGATCGTAGAGCGTTTCGGGGGCATTGTTACTCCGCATCCGTGACTTATCTTCAAGTTACACGCGCCCTCTGGGTAATGCAAAGTGAGTAACGTCTGTGCAGCGCTTGCCTTAAGGCATCCAAGACCAAGCTGTCTAAGTGTTTGCCAGCTGCATTAGAAAGAAAAAAAAAGTAAAGGTCGAACTGGCAATCCTTAATTTCATGATGTGTCATTAACCATGACACTGATAATAATTGGATTCAGAATATGAAGCTTTAAATTGTGGAGGAAAGAAACTTCTTTAAGTATCGTTTTTAATAAATGAGGTAGTTTGAAAAATATCTTGAAAATTGTAAAATCCAAAAGATCTCGTCCCTTTAAAAATTGTTGAAAATTAGTAAATTTCACAATAGAAACTTAAAAATTAGCAGATTCGTGCTTTATGATTTCTGTATTATCAGCAGCGGATCGTACACAAAGCTGTTGTTGTTGCTGCTAATCCCCATGGTGCAGAAAAGTCTACACGAAATTCAGACGACCCCATCGCAGGCAACTGAGCCATGGCTAAGGGTAATACTATGCAGCTTCACTTTAGTGAGGAACCACGAAGGTTGACTACTGACTGAACCTCAAGACAATGCTCCACTATCATATTAGATCGGGACCTACTTCTTAAAGTGGATTCCAAACCACTACAAATATCCATGACAACACCGAGACTCGAACCCGAAACTTATGGCACCGAACGCTAGACACTCGACCATTCAGGCCTTGACAAAACTGATGACTACAACGAAAGAACAAGTAATATATAAAAAAAATTTTAATTCTATTCCTACTTTTTTTTCACTATATTGCAGAAAAGTCCTTTACAAATAAAGTTGAAATTTTGCTTTTACATCTGGAGTCATCTATTATTAGATACATGCAACTTAAATGCAAAAAAAAAATTAAATTAATTAAATTTAATGAATGAATTAATATTTGAAAAAACTGTATTAACATCCAGTGCCATCCACTACCAGTTAAAAAGAATGTGTTTGAACTTGAGTGGATGAATAAAAAGTATTTTATGAACGATTGAAAATTTGAACAAGATATATATATGGGGAGAGTGTGAGCTAATAGAAGGAATTGAAAAATAGAACTTCAGAACTTAAAATAGGATTAATTCATTATTTTAATGTCCTCGTATAAAACTGGGTACGGCAAACATCTCACCTGTGTTATTCTTGTGGTTCTGGTGCATGGAGATGATTCGTCGCATGTCTTCGTACTTGACATCCCCTGCTAGGCACAGAGGCAGGAAGACAGCAGGCAGGCGGAAGTCGGCTGTGTTCGCCAGGGCGGTGTTCGTGCGATGGCGCAAGATCCGGACCAGGTCTAGTCCATGGAAGTTGTGGGGATCTTGGCAAGTGGCATACAGGGCATTTACGTACAGGGCGAGACGACTCAGACTTATACTCTCCCCGGACAAATTTCTGCAAAGACATTTCCATATCGAAATGAACAGTAGTGCGAAATGTAGGCGACTTTTATATAACATGGTGTACTAGAAACATGGCTGAAGAATTGCGAAAAAAAGATCTTACAACATATTATTCCTGCAACAAGTTTAAAAAGTAAGAAATTCAAAGAGAACTTGCTTACAAGATGATCAATCTCCTAGTGAACAGTGGGAAAATCAAAGGAGTGATAAGAGTGATGATAGGTTTTTTTTTTTGGGGGAGGGGGAGGGAGGAGTGATGTGTTTAATAAAATTAAGGGGACGGTGAACGCATAAAGAAGGAAAAACATTTTCTTTGGAAAAATCATTCATCGACGATATAAAGACGGCTGTCTACAATTTTAATGGAAAACACATACTTACAGTTTATTCTGGATTATGGACTGTAATACAAAAACTTTTAATAAAATTTTCTTCTTCATATTTAGTGTAAGGTGATTTTACCGTGGTTACAAATTTGTGAACAAAATAAAAAGAAAAAGAAAGAAACCGACTGATAAAAAGAGCCGATGGTTAATTCTTAGATAGCAGAACACTAGATTTATCCTTCTCATTAAGATCATTTTTATTATTTTTTTTTATTCTAATGCAACTGGCAAAGACTTAGACAGTTGTCGTTTATGCCTTAAGGCAAGCGCTGTACCGATGTTACTCACTTGGCATGACCCAGGTGGCGCGTGTAGATGAAAGATAAACTGGGGACACGCAGTAACACTACCCCCGCAACGCTCTATGATCATGTTAGACCGGGACCTACGGTTTAAAGTGGATTTCGAACCACTACAAACATCCATGGCACTGCCGGGACTCAAACCCGAAACCTGTGGTACCGAACGCCAGAGCGCTAGCCACTCGGCCATTCAGGCCCCAGATCATTTTTATTGTTATATGCAATTTTCATTTTCATATTTTTCATTATCTTAATTTTCTTTATGCTTTGTGAATGGTTGATTATGAATATAGCTGATTTTAATATATAACTTTATAATGTCAAGTTTCATGTCACTTATTTTCAACATCTTTGAAACCCGGACGAATACCAAAATTAAGATGCTAAGACTTAAAGAATTACACAATTAATGCTAAAAATTATAACATTATTCACCTTGAATTTATCGAATTTATAAGTTATTTTAAAGTTGCCGAATTTACGTTATAAAATTAGAAGAATTTCAAATTGATAGGTCTGTTGTTGTTGTTTCTTATTCCATATGGTAGGCATCTAGACCACGCCCACGAACCCTTATAGTTGAAGGGAAAGGGGACAGCTTCTGTTGTGATAGGACACACGTAAGTAGAAGTCTAACTTGGTTCCGTGACGCTCTACAGTCATAGGAGACCGGGACCTACGGCTTAAAGTGGATTCCGAACCGTTACAAGCATCCATGACAAAGTCGGGACTAGAACTCGAAACCGCGTGCTAAATACTCAGCCTTCAGATCCATTGATAGGTAAGGTTTGATTTGATTTGCCCTTCTAAGGTCATTTTGGCCACTCTTTATACTTATTAGACTGGGACCTAGAGTTTAAAGTGGATTCCAAACCACTCACAAGCATCCATGCCACCGTTAGAATTCGAACCTGAAGTCTGGTCAGAGAGCTAGAAAATTGGCCGTCAGGCCGCTCAAACTGATAGGTTTGTTTGTCGCTCTACTGTCATTCTGTGCACACTTTGGGCTAATTAGAGCGGGACCTACAATTTAAAGTGGATTCCGAACCCCTAACAAACATCCATGCCACCGCCAGGATTCGAGCCTGAAGCCTTTGATACCAAAGGCTATAGCGGTAGCCAGTTGGCCTCGGCCACTCAAATTGATAGGAGCAGAGTACGAAATTAGTGGAATTTTTAAAACTGGAAATAACGACAATGATATCAAATCTACCAGAAACATCGGACTGCTGTGAGGTTTTACGTACTCTTCTAAAATTAATAGAAAAGAACACAATCTATATATTTCAAATTTTCTATCGAATTTTGCAAGAAACCGTAATCCTAATGTTAAGATAACAACAAATAAGAAACATCGATTGAACAAAACAGCTGCTGCTACTAACCTACTTAGCTCCAGCGTCAGCAGGATGTTGAGCTGCTTCGTGATGATGCTCATCTCGTCCTTGGGCACTTGGACCACGTCTTGGGAGAGGGTCAGGGCCACCACCGCTCTGGGGGTGAAGGGGCCCCAGCTGTAGTCTTCCTGGCGTTGGCCCAGCATCCAGCTCACCGCCCGGGTTACGGCTTCCTCCGTCGCTCTTTCTTCCGAGGAAGCTCCTGAGAAAAGAAACAAGATATTTGTATAAATCTATTGTCTGTTTGTTTGTTGTTAATTTTGTTGTTGTTGTCTGTTAATCCAATTAGCAGATGGTGTCACTGAGTGGTATGTGTCGATGGACAGTTTTCCCCTTTTATAGGAGTAATGAACGCTGAACATTGACCTCAGAGGAAGGGGACAGGACCCTTGAGAAGAAATGTTCCAGAGTTTCTGAGGAAAAGAAATGGGTCCCAACACTATGCATTTGTGTGGCTTGGCATTGTCCACAATATCTCTTCGGTTGGCCAATTCTGGCAGTTTCTTGTCAATCGCTATCTTCAAAAGGTCCAGTTGTTGACAATAAATATCTGAATTTAGAGTTTGGCTATATGGAAGAAACTCATAAATTATTCCTTTCCAGTCTCACCAAATGCACAGAAGAATCTTCCTGACCGTTAGTCCTGGTTTGATCACGGTTTGAGCTGCTTCACCGCACTTTGACCACGATCGTTTTCGCACAATGTTGTCGTATGAGGCCCATTTCTCATCCCATTTAAGAAATGGGTCGATTTCATTCCGTTTGGTCAAGACTTCACAGATAGAAATCCGATCCATCATGTTTTTTTGTGTTAATTGGTGTGACACCCAAACATCAAGCTTCTTTTTGAATGCAGCTTTGTGCAAATGATTTAAAATTGTTTTACGGTCGAACTTTAGCTGCTGGGCGATGCTACGACTGCTAACATACCGGTCAACGTCGATTATTTCTGTGATCTATCGACATTTTCGACGACGGGCCTACCCGTGAGAGATGCATCATTAACATCAAAAATACCTGAATGAAATCGACGAAACCAAAATTGCACGTAATTGGCTGTTACAGTATCAGGACTATAAACACCATCCCTAATTTCAACTGCTTGGCTTGCATTTTCGCCTTTATCGAAGAAAAACTGTGAAATGCACCGAATTTTCTCTTTGTTGACTTCCATATTTAACAACCTGTAACTCACAACTGAATGAACCAAACAAAAAACAGAAAAAGGATTATTTTAGTTCAAAATGTCACCTTTCCAAAGAGCATAATTCCGAAATTGTTTGATTGATATTTTACGAGATATCGATCACTACAGCCATCTACCGGATACCCAAAAAATAATGGATTTCTTTTTTCCCAACCTAATATATTATTAATTCAATTTAATTTTTAACCCAATTTACATTCCGGATATAAATTCTTAAATACTTTGAATGAAGTGAAATATTTAAATGCAATTTGCGACAATATTATTCGCAAATAGGAAAATTTTATTTCATTTTTTTTTATTTAGTTATGTTGGTAGAGGAAGCATTCTGCAAACAAATCACTATAAATAAATAAATGCAATACAATGTTATACAATACAGCGTGTATGACTAATAGAAATAGAAAAATTAAGAATCATAAAAGCAAAATTTTCACAAAAGTGTCATGTTGACGCTAATGGATGAAAGATGGACGGATGTTGACGTTAGTGGATTTCTGGTTAAAGCCCTAAGAAATTTTCAGCTTTAAATCGATTTTATGTGTCTAATCCTTAGTGTCCTGCAGTGCTGGGCGGGGATCCCATGAGTAATAGATGGAGGAAAAACGGGCAGCTTCTGTTCTGATAAAGCACCCGTAGGCAGAAGTCTGACTTGGCTCCTAGTCGCTTAATAATTAAGGTAGTGGCTTCTGGGAAAACTTTTAGGGGCAACAACCCCGCATTTGCATATCGTATGGGAGAAATCCCGGATAGCTAGACTAGGTAGCCCGACTAACAAGGCAAGATACTGAACATTATAAAAGCCATTTTTAAAATAGTGTCTATAACAAAATCCTCAGCGGATTGGCGGCCTGATAGCCAAGTGGCTAGCGCTCTGGCCGTTGGTACCTAAAAAGATATCTTCATGACTGCATTCTTAAATAAATTGCATTTTTGATTTATTTACACATTTTTCCAATTAGCTTCTTTTTCTTTAGCATTTTGGATGATTTTTGGGTAAGGGTTAATTTTTGTGCCTTTGAAAGAGAATTTTCTTTTGATTTCATTGAAAGAAAATTTATGCTTATGTGTTCAAAAAAAATTAATGCATTAAAAATTAAAAATATAAAACTGACAATTTTAACTTTATAAAATTAATAAAACTAATAGGAAATCACCAATATGCAACCTTTTAATTTTCTTTTTTCTAATTGATAACAAACAGGAGTGTTAACTCAAAACGTTTCAAATAAGTTAACGTTAGTTAAACGTTACAAATTGATGAAAATTAAGTCTTCTTCATTTCCGCGCAGTGGCCTGAAGGCCAATTAGATTGCGCTCTGGCGTTTGGTATCACAGGCTTCAGGTTCGAATCCTGGCAGTGGCATGCATGTTTGTTTGTGGTTCGAAATCCACGTTAAACTGTAGTTCTCGGTATGTTTAGCCTAAAGTGTGCACAAGATGACCGTAGAGCGACAAACCAAACCTCAGCGGATTGAGCCTCCACCCTAATACTCACTCCACCCTAATAATATAATAATAGCGGCTCACGTTGCCACGCCACGAGTAGGACCGATGTTATTATAACAGTGGAAACTTAATTCCCCCAACAATGATAGAACGTGAATCCAAAGAGGCAAAACACCTATGATTACGCTACTTTTCCGCCATTTTGCTGGATCCCATAACTGTTTTCAAATTCATCATTTTTGTCCCTTTCGTCTAAAATATTTTAACGACGTCTATCCTACCAGCTGATAATCTGAACAACAAACATAATTATAGAATACACATTATTGATAGATACGAAACCATAAAATCTAAACTTACAAATAATAACCACGAATAAAACTTAACTTTTTTTTGTTCCAATATGTTCATTTTGATATCAAGAACAAAAATTAAAATAAAAACTAATATTTTTTAACTTATAAAAATTGTAGAAATCTATAAATTCCAGCAATCATGAATCATTGAGAATTTATTTTGCGCCAAAACAATGTAAACTCTATTTCTTGTATATTTAATTCGCTTTTGGGATTTCTTCAACATAAAGAAATGCATAGTAATACATACAACACAATAACAATTAAAGTTTTTAGTAAAATATGAAATACAACATTTTTCTAATTTCTGGTAATGTACTTTTTCTTTTTAAACAAGATGTTATTGGTTTGTCGCTCTACGTTATCTTCTGCCCACTTTGGGCTATAGACTGGGACCTACAGCTTAAAGTGGATTCGATACCACTCACAAACATCCATGCCGCTGCCAGGATTCGAACCTGAAACCTGTGATGACAAACGCCAGAGCGCAATCTAATTGGCCTTCAATGCGCAAATGAAGAAGACTTAATTGTTATCAATTTGAAACGTTTAACTAACGTTAACTTATTTGAAACGTTTTGAGTTAACACTCCTGTTTGTTATCAATTAGAAAAAGGAAATTAAAATGTTGCATATTCGTGATTTCCTATTAGTTTTATTAATTTATAAAGTTAGAATTGTCAGTTTTATATTTTTAATTTTTAATGCATTAATTGTTTTTGAACACATAAGCATAAATTTTCTTTCAATGGAATCAAAAGAAATTTCTCTTTCAAAGGCACAAAAATAACCCTTACTCAAAAATCATCCAAAATGCTTAAAAAAAAAAAAAAAAAAAAAAAAAGCTAATTGGAAAAATGTGTAAATAAATCAAAAATGTAATTTATTTAAGAATGTAGTCATGAAGATATCTTTTTAGGTCAAAATAGTTCCATAAAAGGAAGTATAATGAAATATCCACTACGGAAAAAAAAACATTAACAGAAATTTATTCCAACTATAAAATTAAATCTTTTATATAACGAATACAAATTTTTGCTTCAAACATCAATAAATAATGAAATCGCCATAAATTACGGTTGAGAATGGGTAATGTATTTCAACGATTCATATGATGAGTAATTAATAAAGCAGATTACAGTGCAGATGCTAGCTTTTACTTGGAATTGAAGACTTTATTTGGAGCAATAAATTATTCTTGCTATTGGAAACAGAATGAGTGATTTAATAGCTGAATAGGGAATTTGATTCAACTTGCAGAAACTGACTCAGCAAGACTAAACAGAAAGCGAAATGAGGTCAATGCGAGATAGTTGTTCTTGATTTGGCTTCAAAATAATTATGAATCAGATTTTTTAGGATTGATTTGCTTTATAAAGGATGGTAAATTTGACATCGACATTTTAAATGTATTTCTAACTATTAGGGTTTATATGATTTCAGAAATATTTTCACGAAAAAAAAAAAGCAATTCATTAATTATTCAGTAATTAAGGCTTGGTTTGTCGCTCTACGGTCATTTTTTTTTTTTACACTTTGAGCTAATTAGACCAGGACTTACAATTTAACTTGGCTTCCGAACCACTACCACTATACCACATCACTGTGCCTAAAGCTGAGTTGCCCCTTTACAGTTTGGGAATCATGTGGGTGAGAAGAAGTCTGATTGGGCTCTATGACGCTCTACGGCCATATGAGACCG
Organism: Caerostris darwini; assembly: GCA_021605075.1. Lineage (NCBI taxonomy): Eukaryota > Metazoa > Arthropoda > Arachnida > Araneae > Araneidae > Caerostris > Caerostris darwini. Next base: position 15,700 of record BPLQ01010520.1, on the reverse strand, counting down.
GGACCTACAACTTAAAGTGGATTCCGGACCACTACAAACATCCGGGATTCGAACTCGATACCAGTGGTACCAACTGCCAGAGCGATAGCCAATGGGCCATCAGGCCGCCAAGTAATTAAGGATGTAAACCTATATTTTAACACCGTTTTTTCATCATTGGAATCGTTTCCTTTTTAAAAACTTTGTGTTGATAAAGTGGATGCAAAAGCTGTAAAAGTTAGTAGAATGTTTTGGTTTCAAGGGTAAATTAACGTTAACATAACATTTAATAGGTTGCTTGAATGGCCGAGTGGCCAGCGCTCTGGCACTACAGGTTTCGGGTTCGAGTCCCGGTGGTGCCATGGACGTTTGTAGTGGTTCGGAATCCATTTTAAACCGTAGGTCTCGGTCTAACAGGATCGTAGAGAGTTGCGAGGTTATTGTTACTCTGTGTCCGTAGCTTATCTTGAAGCTACACGCACCTCCTGGGTGCTAAGTTAGTGACGTCTGTGCAGTGCTTGCCTTAAGGCCTCCAAGATAACTATCTAAGTGTTTGCCAGCTGCATTAGAACAAACATCCACACATTTAGTAGATAGATTTTGAATCCCATTTTCTTTCGAATTTTGCTACATACAGAACCAGGAAGAATTTTTTTTATAAGGAAGATGACCAAAAGCGGAAACAATTTAATTGAAAACTTGAGTTATTAAAAGAAAAATCCCCTTCAACTGGACGCCGTACAGCAGCTTCCGGTATCTTAATCACGAAATTGCATAATTCAATGTTCGTATGACTGACTGATCTAGGTCAAATCAACTAGTATTCAATTATTTCTAAACATATTGCTTTAATATTGCAAAAGCTCAAATGAAAAAAAAAAATTCATTCCAAATATATTGAAGGTAATTTTTATTATTGCAGCATACGATTAATTTTAATTTGTAATTTACGCTTAAATAAAAAAAAAAATGCTTTTTATTTTCTAAATCTATGTTTTTTTCCAAATTATAGCATCCAATGAATCTAAAAATAAAAAATACACTTTGTTTTATATGGCATTTGTCCCTAGAAATACAATTGTATAAAAAAGCAAATTTGCTGATGATGCAACATTCTAAAAAAGGAATTCCTTATATAATCATTTCATGAATACATTTGTACAAAATTCGAAAACACTAATATAAAGGGCGTGAGCCAGTCAAAAAAATTTCCCACTACTGACCACTGAATGTTTTTTTTTAAACCAACTCTTTCTGTATTTTATGTATATAATGTATTTATAGAAAAATTGTAAAATAAATTCCATGACTTTAATTGGACTCGTATCTATCAAAATGTTTATTTTTTTCATAAACTATTTTTTACAATTTAAAGGGTTTTTTTTTTCTAATGTAACTGGAAAATACTTAAGACTGTTATCTTTATGCCATAAGCAAGGGCTAGCTGCACCGACGTTACTCATTTAGCACTACCCAGACGACACGTATAGCTTGAAGATATGCTACAGACGCGAGTAACACTACCCCCACAACGCTCTACGATCCTGTTAGACCAGGATCTACGGTTTAAAGTGGATTCCGAACCACTACAAACATCCATGGCACCGCCGGGATTCGAACCTGAAGCATGTGGTAGCAACCAATTACCCAACAAGCCGCATGAATTTGAAGAATTTTTCGCACACTTTGCACTAATTATACCGGGCCTACTGCTTAACGTGAATTCCGAACCACTACAAACATCCATGGCGCCACCGTAACTCAAACTCGAAGCCTGTGGTACCGAACACTAGCCATTCGACCATCAGGACATATAACTTTAGTGCAAATAATTCACCTTTAATTTAAAATACATTCTAAATTTGCTTAATATATATATATATATTCTATAAAAATTTTATCAAATTAATAGGAACCATAGATTAAAAGAATAGTTAAAGGCAAGCAAAAAAAAAAATTTATATTTTAAGCACAAAGATGCTCAATTTGTAATTCATTAAAGCTTATAGTAGTTTTTCTATTAAGATCTTTTTCATTGTTGATCCGCGGTCTGGTGGCCAATTGGCTAGCGCTCGGGTCTTTGGTACCAATGGCTTTTTAGGTTCGAATCCTGGAGGTGGCATTGACGTTTGTGAACGGTTCGTAATCCACGTTAAACTGTAGGTCCCGATCTAATTAGCCCATAGTGAGCACAAAATGACCGTAGAGCGACAAACCAAATCATTCATTGTGGATCCAAGATACCATATTCTAAGGCTCGGTCTGAAAAAAGTCTCTCAATACTTAATTTAGATATGCTACTGGTTGTATTATAGAATTCTATAATTGAATTGCTCATTAATATTTAATTTTAACATCAATTTATAAAATTCTGGAAAAATAAAAAGTCGGATTTTTAAACCTGCTCAGATTTCCTCAAAAATTCTCACCACCAGATTCCTTTTCCCAACTTCAAAATTATTAATACAATGAAATAGATAAATTTGAATTTGATTTTCAATTGCTTTTTGGATAAAATACTTCTACAATAAAATTTAGAATTAAGTTTAAGTTGAATTTGATTTTTGTTAGTAATTTTAGCAGTATAAACAGTTAATTATTATTTGAAAAGAAATAACATTGACCTTCAAGTTGAAAAATTGGTCTTATTTATGAAACTAAGACATTATTTCCAAATGGCTCCTCCAAGTTAATTCTTGGTAAATTAAAATCTGCTTTGGAGATTTGATGAATTGCACATTTGAACATAACATTTTCTGAGACATCTTCTAATAACATTTTCAAATCGAAAGTAAGATTTTGAAATCAAAGTGATTTTCATAGAAACCAGAATCAAAACTGACATACAATTTTGTTTCTTTTTTGCTTTATCCGAATGTTTTTAGTAATTAATGATGAAAAAATTTATCAAATAATTAGTGCGACGATATTTCCTTTTTTTCTCATTAAGTAAAACTAAATGATTTCACTTTAGGTAGAATTCAAAAAACATTTCTGTGATATATTAAATATAGCATTATTTCATCCGTTATTTTTAAATATCTTTAAAAAAATTCCGAAATTACTATATAAAAACTCTTAGAATTAATACAATACTGTTATTAATTCACAATTTAAATTCAATGCCATTATTACAATAAAACGCAAATTTTCAGGTTAATGATTTTTTAAAGCTAAATAGATTATACATTAACTTAACACTTTATTTAAACTAATTAATAAATCTTATTTTATCTAATATTAAGTTTCTGTTACTTTTTTTTTTTCATTTTCAATGGCTGCATGAAAAACTGATATAATTTCTAACTAATAAACAAATTAATAACTTTGAATATTCTAATTTTTTTACAAAACGTTGTCTTTTAATTTCCTCAAAAATTTATTATCAGTTTTTAATAAAATGTCCAATTATTGGTTAAATTTTTAATGGAACTGCCAGTAACACACATATCAACTAAATACAAATTATACAGATTTAATAGATCGATAAATCCTAAATAATATTGAAGGATAATATATTTCTAAGCAAATGTTATATTAATTTAATACAAAAGTTTAATATATAAAGTTAAGCCTACATTTATTACGATTTCCATAAAAAAAATTCCAAATAATTCATTTCATCAATTCATTTCGTAAGTTAAAAATAGAAATTATACATCACAACTAATTATTTATATTTCAGACATCTTTAAGTAGAAAGATCTAAATTAATTAAAGCAAAATACATTAATACATCTTTTTAATCAAACATGAACATTTAAAGCATTAAGTAATACGATACTTAGCAAACTTAGTTTTCAATGAAACTCAAATATAGCAATTATATATTTTTTACATAAAACAATACAAAATCACGATATATTTTGTTCTAAATAATGATTTTTAAGTTGAAAATAAATACAAATTACGTTTTCAATCGTTTACACTTTACAGTTAAAATTAACAAATTATACTTAATGCATTCTTTGATAAGTATAACTGAATTTCATAAATCTTTCTACATGAATGAATATTTACATAACTTATCAATCATAGGTATTTTAATTTTTTTTTTTTCAATTTTCGATTTGATTTCACCAATAATCAATTATAATTTTTAATTAACTTGATTACTCAAATAGAATCAAGAAATAGAAAAACAATAATAAAAAAATTGATTAAAATTAAATAAATCAACCAAAAAATAGAATCAATCATCAGAAAAATCTCAACGATTTTGATTGACTTAATATTTAAAGAGATTGTATCATTTACGTTTTACTAATTAATTACGTTTAACATTCTTTTGGCCTATCTCAGTCAATAACAATAATGCAAAGTTTCATCAAAAATTCCAAATTCCTGCATCCACAATCTAAAAACGTGAAATCAAATTGTACATACCTGCATCGTTTTGTCCACATGTTGATAGTACTAACCAAAAGAACAAAAGGAATGAAATGTAGCGCGAAAACATATTTCACCTCACTTTCAGAATGTTCTCAGAATTATTTCTCAACAAGAAATTACGAACAGACCGGCGAACAGAAACTTTTCCGTGTTCAGCGCATGCGCGAGAAAGCGAGAACGTAAAGCGCATGTGCTGAAAGAACTGCCGTCTGTTAAATATATGTTTTGTTTATAACTGGAATGAAGTTTGATTGGAGTGTTCGCAGAATTTGATTTACAATGGCCTCGTTAGTTACTTTTGAAAAGATTCCACTTGAAGTAAGTTTATGAATTAAGCTCTGTTATACTTGTAATCAAAAAGAGGGGGAAAATAATTTATCGCGAAAGTTTTTATTATCTTGCTATTGATTATAAAATTAGAAGTGTGCATGATATTTACAAATTTTGTTTTATTGGATAGTACACAGTTTCGATGCTCGTAATAAATGGCGAAAGAAAATCGAATTGAATATTTAATGGTGGGAAAATTGTTTCCTTTTAATTTGATATTTGTTCTCATGTTTATTAATGTATAATCTTTTTTTTAAAGTGTGAAAAAAAATTCTTTTTCATTCTTAAAAATGGTCTAATTATAGCTTTTATATTTTATTCATATATTTCCAAATTTTGTTTTATTGAATAGTAGAAAGTTTGGAGGCTCTTTAATAAATGGCGAAAGAAAACAAATCGAATATTTAAGTATGGGAAAATTGTTTTCTTTTAATTTGATATTTGTTTTCACGTTGTATGTATAATCCTTTTTTTAATGTGAAAAAAATTTTTAAAAATGGTCTAGTTGTAGTTTTTATATTTTAATCATTTTTGACAACTACGAAATAGATTTGTCTAGTAGACCTCAATTTTTCCCATTTATTCATGTCCGATCTTACCAATAAAAAAACCTATCGCTGTCTTGTCTAACTATTTTTTAATTAAATATCATAATGAAGTTTTATTTAAGCTACATATATTTGCAAGAATATTTTATAAATATATAATACTTATTAGGTATTAATTTTCAATTAATAGGGAATTTTTGTATAAAAAAAGTATCCAATAACGATATTTAAAATTGAAGACTTTTTTTTTAATTTGGCTACTATCAAATCTAACGAACCAATTATTTTGTGATCGTATATCAGGTATGTTTACTATAAAAACGATCTTCTATTATGTAGATATTTATTACCTAACATTTTAGTGCTTTATAATTTTGTTGTAAAAAGTATACATGTTGTAAACTATCTCAATAATAGCAGACTGTTTTCAAGGTAAACACACCTGATATACGATCAAAATAGGTTATTAGGCAATATTTGGTACCTTAGATTTGATAGTAGCAAAATTTAAAAAAAAGGCCTCAATTTTAAATATCACTACTGTATATTTTTTATACCATAATTGGTACTTGCGTATTAACGGTACCTTGGCGACAGTTGCGCCAATAAAGAGCACACGCGCCAACCACAAATCCCAAATACGCATTTTCGTAGCACTACAAAATGGCGTCAAAACTCAGCAAATCTGCAGCCGTTATATTGGCGCCACTTAAAAACCGCCAAGTCTGTCGCCAAGGTACCGTTAATACGTAAGTACCCAATAATTCTCTGTTAATTAAAAATTAATTTTGAAATTTAATTAGTTTGTGTTCATTCATAATTAATGACATGTAATAATGCTACATTATTTTTAATATTTATTTATTAATATACTATTATATATATAATTTTTAGAATATTACATATATATTTTATTTTTAATATATATATATATATATTAATAAAATAATTATATAATTTTGACTTTAATCTGTTTTATAAATTTAAACTGATAATTGTTCAGAAGATTAAAATGCACATAAATTGTTTTACTCTACATCTAAATTTATATATTATAAAAATAATTAGCAATTATTTTTATAATTAGCATTTTTGCAATTTAGATGCAATGTAAAACAATTTATGTGCATTTTAATCTTCTGAATAATCATCAGTTTAAATTTATGAACAAATTAAAGACAAAATTATGTAATTATTTTATTAACTATATTATTTCATTTATTTATTAGGGTTTAATTTTGTACAGAAAGAATGTGTGTTTCTTTGAACTCATCTACATAAACTTTAGGAGTCGGGCAATGTAGTTTGAGAACTCCTATGCACGACAATCTGAAACATTGGATGTTGCCAATGTAGCGGTTTTGGCATTTAAACATTTTTTTTTTTTATTTCCAGTGGCAGATTATGAATAGTTAAAAGAAAAACGGGAAAGAAACAACACATACAACAACAACAACAACAACAAAATAATACAGCAAAACATGCTGAAACAGAGTTCATTAATCTAACAATAATGCAAGTTGCAGATCTTTTAGTCACTAAAAAGTGTTACCAGGTGCACAACGGCGAGTTAGATCTTCTGCGCACCCTTTTTAAAAATATAAATGCATAATTCTACTCGATATGGTTAAATGAAATCTGGAATAATGAAGATTTTTTATGAATCAAATTCTATCGGAAATTTTAAAATGCCCTTTTTTTCAGGTAATTCATTAGTTATTTATCATACCGTTAAAAGTATTTGTATATAAAATATGTTGCCATTAATGGGAGTTTGAAGCATTGTTAGTAAATTTTATTTATATTTGTACAATACTGCGCATGCGAATATTTAAAACCAAAAAAGGGATATTTCTCATAGTGTTTTAAAATATTCATTGTCATCGGTGATCAAAGCGTGAATGTAGAATATTTTTATGTAACATCTGGTGATTTGAAAATGTGATGAAAAATATTGTGATGCAACATGTGGTGATTTTTGTATCACAGTGATAAAATAGTTTTTATAATAACTATTTGTAGAAGCAGTTAGGAGTAATTTTACCTTCGAAATGACTTCTTTATTGAAGCACGATACTCTGATTGGTGTGTTTGTCTTTTTGGTATTTATATTCGTAATAGAAAATGTATTTTTTTTTTAAATTGCAACCATTAAAGTTTATTAGTACTTTTTTTTTTTTTTTTTTTTTTTTTTTCAAGGTTTGGGTTTATTAGTATTTTTTTTTTCTAAGGTTTGGGTTTATTAATACTTTTTTTTTTTTTTTCTAAGGTTTGGGTTTATTAATACTTTTTTTTTTTTTTTCTAAGGTTTGGGTTTATTAATACTTTTTTTTTTTTTCTAAGGTTTGGGTTTATTAATACTTTTTTTTTTTTTCTAAGGTTTGGGTTTATTAATACTTTTTTTTTTTTTTTTTTTTTCTAAGGTTTAGGGTTTATTAATACTTTTTCTAAGGTTTGGGTTTATTAATACTTTTTTTTTTTTTTTCTAAGGTTTGGGTTTATTAATACTTTTTTTTTTTTTTTTTTTAAGGTTTGGGTTTTTATTAATACTTTTTTTTTTTTTTTTTTTTTTTTTTGCAAGGTTTGGGTTTATTAATACTTTTTTTTTTTCTAAGGTTTGGGTTTATTAATACTTTTTTTTTTTTTTTCGTTAAGGTTTGGGTTTTTGTAATACTTTTTTTTTTTTTCGGTTTTAAGGTTTGGGTTTTTTGCATTAATACTTTTTTTTTTTTTTTTCTAAGGTTTGGGTTTTATTAATACTTTTTTTTTTTTTTTTTAAGGTTTGGGTTTATTAATACTTTTTTTTTTTTTTTTGCAAGGTTTAGGTTTTATTAATACTTTTTTTTTTTTTTTTCTAAGGTTTGGGTTTATTAATACTTTTTTTTTTTTTGCAAGGTTTAGGTTTTATTAATACTTTTTTTTTTTTGTAAGGTGTAAGCTGCATTAAGTATTAAATGTTAAGCTACTTAATCCTGTTTATTTGTTTATCTATCTTAATTCGTGAATTTTTTAATCGTTTTTCTGTGATTCGATATCTATGATATAAAAACCTTTGCCATGTTAAAAAAAATGTGCGAGATGTTTTTAATTTCTTCTTCAATGGCGCAAGAGCCCCATGGCTGTCCAAGGCCGTCTGCCTATGGACAAATTTTTAGACGGGGGATGTTTTCTTTTTATTAGGTAGGGCTGTCAGTCCTACATTCAGTGATCTACAGTCATATTAGACCGGGACCTATGGCTTAAAATCGATTCCGAACCGCTACAAACATCCATGGCACCGCCGTAACTCGAACCCGAAACCTGTGGCATCGAGAGCCAGACACTCGACCATCAGACCGCTTATTAATTTTTTCCTCTTCATTAGGTGGTTTGATGGCCCTTTGGCTTTGTTATCACAGGTTTCAAGTTCGAATACTGGTGGTGGTATGGATGTTTGTGAATGGTTCGGAATCCACGTTAAACTGTAGGTCCCGGTCTAATTAGTCTGAAGTGTGCAAAAAATGACCTTTGGGTGATAAGTCAAATCAAATCTTCTTCATTGTCACAACCGCCCTGGGGTCAAGGTCGTTTGCCTACTGGCAGATTTCGAGACAGATGTTTTACTTTTATCCGTTAGGTCTGTCAATTCTACGCCCAATGGCAGCCTAATGGGCAAATGACTAGCTCTCTGGCTTTGATTCCACAAGCTTCAGATTTAAATCCTGGCAGTGGCATGGATGTTTGTGAGTGGTTCGGAATCCACGTTAAACTGTAGGTCCTGCTCTAATTAGCTTAAGTGGGAAAAAATGATCGTAGAGTGACAAATAAACCTACGCCCAATGCTCTACAGTTTATTAGACCGGGAGCTACAGTTTAAAGTGAATTCTGAACCACTACAAGCATCCATTTCACCGCCGAGACTCGAACCCGAAACCTGTGTCCCCGAGTGTGAGAGCGCTTTTCACATCAGCCCCCTATTAGTATTTTAATTCACAAAAACCGTAATGATATTTGGACAGTGATAAAAGTATTATAAAAAATATTGACGCGATTTCGTCTCATTTCTAATTTTTTTGTATTTTGTGCCACAACAATTTTTAACGTACTTCTCCAAAGGCGGCTGTTGAAAGTTTCGAACACAACAGTAGGACCTTTCGCTTGACAGATTTATCGTGCCTGTCATCGGTGTTATCACGGGAGTTTTCGGTCCAACCTTGCTGTTCGGAATTTCAAACCCAGCACTCAGTGTTCTGATATCCAACGCGCTATGCGCTAAGCCGCACCAAGCTTTTATTTTTAAATTAATATCTGAGTGTCTTTAATACTTGTATTTATTTTTTATATATAATTCTTTTGGGTCCTGAATGGCCGTGTGGCGCTCGGTACCACAGGTTTCGGGTTCGAGTCCCGGCGGTGCCATGGATGTGTGTAGTGGTTGGAATCCACTTTAAACCGTAGGTCCCGGTCCTAACAGGATCGTTGAGCGTTGCGGGGGCATTGTTACTCCGCGTCCGTAGCTTACGTTCAAGTGACACGCGCCCCCTGGGTCATGCAAAGTGAGTACGTCTGTGCAGCGCTTTCCTTAAGGCATCCAAGACCAAGCTGTCTGTGTTTGCCAGCTGCATTAGAAAAAAAAATATGAATATATAATTCTTCTGAGCGTGTGTTTGTCACTGAACTCCTCCTGACCGATGGCTGGACCGATTTTGATGAAATGTGTTGTGTGTGTTTGACAAAACATAGAAAATGTTTTTATACTATCCCCTTTGGAGTAAGTCGCCACCATTTCTATACGGTTCGAAAATTGGTAAGTGTATCCAAGTATGAAATATGTTCGCGCTATCCATTTTATTGTTACTTGCTACCAGATGGTGTTGTAGCATTTAGGGCAGAGCCCGATAATTATATAAGAGTTTTGTGATTTTGCTTATTTTCTTTTAGACAGGTGACAATGGCCAAGAGTCTATCACCTGTCTAGCAAATTATATTGTGTTCTTTGTTTCGCAAAAGATCTTATATTTTATCGGAAGCCTTACCTCCTCGTGGTTCTGCCCGGGCAACGTGTATACACCGGTCTTTACTTGTGTATATACGGCTAAAAAGGCTATTTTAATCTTTTAATCTTTCTATTTTTAACTGAGTACGGATTATTTTAATTTAAAAAAAAAAAAAAAAAATGGCGGAGAACAGTGTAACCTTTCAGCAAGAGCTTCTTCATAGATTTGGAATAGACGAGAGTGAGGCCAATGAAACGATGAAAAAAGCTACTAGAATATACAGAGAGTTAATGGACATTACTTACTATGAAAAATTGAAAGTTGAAAATAAGAGCCATATGCGAGATCTACTGGCAGAATTTATGGAGATAATACACGTGCAGGAGAAATCAATATATACTTTACTAGGCGCTAATGGAGAGCTAGAAAAGTTAGTGGAGAATAAACCTACCTTCTCAGAGATGGTAAAAAGTAATTTAAATAATCATACTGATAATAAGGATAAAAAATTAAATAGAAAAAATAAAGAACAGTCAGTTATAATAAAACCTATAGACGAGAGCAAGACTTCGGAATTCACAAAAGACCAACTTCAAAAACATATAAATATAAATAGAATAAACGTTGGCATTAAAAAGGTTAAAAATATATCTAAGGGCGGACTTTATATAGAGACGAGTAATGAAGAAGACATTGATAAACTAACCAAAGAAATAGAAAAAAATGAAAATACTAAAAAATTATTTAAAATAACTAAAACTAAATTGAGAAATCCTAAAATAATTCTTTATAACATTTCTAAAGATACAAAGGAAGAAGAAATAATAAATAGCATCTCTGATAAATTTATAGATGATAAGGAAAAAGACAAATTAAAAATAGCAACTTCATTCCCCGGAAAACACGGCAGAAACTTCATAATAGAACTAGGACCCCAAACTTTCAATAACATAATTAATAAGAAAAAAATTAGTATCAATTGGGAAATCATTAACTTCAGGGAATATATAAAACCGTTACAGTGCTTCAAATGTGGAAGATTCAGGCATTCTTCAAAATTTTGTAAAAGCAGCAGGAAATATGCACAAATTGTGGTGAGGACAGTCATAATTGGAAAAACTGCAAAAACCCAGCAAAATGTACAAACTGTTCTTTTTATAATGATAAATTTAAAACCAAATATGACATTAACCACGGCTGTACTAACAATAGTTGCAAAATAATTGAAAGAGAAATAAAAAATATAATAAGTAGAACTGATTATGGATAATAACATTACTAACCCCCATATCATAGGATCCCATATAAACTTAGGAAACTCAATAGCAGCCAACACTCAATTATACCAGACAATAATCAATAAAAACTTTGACTTCTGTTCTCTCAATGAGCCCTATTCATATAATAATAAAATAACTAACATCCCAACCAGCTATAAGATTTTCTCAATAACCGATTCCCCAAAAGCAGCTCTTATAATCAAAAGTAATATTAAAGTCCTGGAGATATTTATTAATAAAGAAATAGTAATACTTGAATTAAATATGCAGCTCACGAACTTCATTCTTGTCTCTATATATTGTCCTCCAAACAACAATATCGATTCTAATTTAAGTATTCTCCAGGGTTTCGTCCACAAATATAGAAACTACCAGTTTATAATCTGTGGAGATTTCAACGCAAAGTCCAGACTATGGGGGAAGAGGGACTTGGACAATAGAGGACAACAAGTAATTGATTTTTAATAGTAATGACGCGTGCATTCAAAATGATCCAGACTCTCCTCCCACTTTTTCTTGCAGTAGGGGGGAGAGCTGGATTGATCTTATTATTACCATTAACATTAATACTGGTTTTTCCGTTGATATTATAGATGAAATTAGCAATAGCGACCATAACCTTGTAACTTTTAAATGGAACAATGATAATCCGGTTTCTAATAATAAAATCAATATAGATAAAATAAACTGGCTTAAACTCAAAGTTAACATCGCTAAAATAATTCATAACCACATAAATAATATTAGTGATATTCAAATCAAAGATATTGATGCTTATATCAAAGAAATACAGGCAGATATTATGAAGGGAACCACCAGAACTGTCAATAATACTAAGAATAAGAATAACAAAAATGCAATTTGGTGGAATGCAGAATTAAGAATTCAAAGATCAAAAACGCGAGCTTTAAGAAGAGTTTATCAAAAAGAAACAGATAGCAGTACTAGAAACAGCAAAAAACAACTATATAAAAAGAACTTAGCTATCTATAAAAAAAGTATCATCAATAGTAAAAGAAACTTTATAAAAAACTATATAAACAATATCACTACTAATAACATATTTGGAAAGAATTTTGACATAATACTTGACAAAAATAAGAATAATAATAATATTTATAAACCGATCACAAAATCAGATGGAACAGTAACTACTAACATTAAAGACACTATTAACAACATTCTTGATTATCATTTTCCATATAGTCAATATAATAGCCCTATTGGCCCAGCCCCGATTTCCTCTCTGGGCTTTGCGGAAATTACTGAAGGAGAGATTGAAAAGGCATTATATAAAATAAAAAAGAAAAAAGCTCCCGGTGTGGACGGAGTCCCTGGAGAGTTCATTAAGGAAATTTATCTTGCTAATAAAAATTGGTTTAGAAGTCTCCTCAACGTTCTTCTAAGAAACGGCAAATTCCCTGGGCCTTGGAAACTGGCCCAAATAGCTTTAATCCCAAAGAATAATATCCTCTCCACTCCTGCAGACTACAGACCAATCTGCCTATTGCCAACATGGGGCAAATTTTTTGACAGATTAATTTCCGATAGATTAAATTATTTCCTTAACCTTAATAACTTCTATAGCCCTAATCAATATGGATTTGTAAAAAACAGCTCAACTATTTCCGCTTTACAAAATATCAAAAATTTCGCTTTCCAGGCCTTTACAGAAAACAGTGTCGTCTGCCTAATCTCAATAGATATCTCTAATGCTTTTAACTCGGTCAACTGGAACATTCTAAAAAATAAAATTAATAATCTCCCTATCCCTGGTTATCTTGTAAATATACTTTTTGATTACTTAAATAATAGATTTATCACAGACAACAATAATATCAGACCATATAATCGAGGTGTTCCACAGGGTTCCTGTCTTGGGCCTACTCTGTGGAACATCTTCATTAATGATCTGCTAAATATTAATTTTGGAAATAACATTGAAATCCAAGCTTATGCGGACGACATTGTTATTCTACTAAAGGATACCGCTACCTATTTATTTAAAGAAAAAGCTAAGGAACCTCTTAACATTACTGACAACTGGATGACTAACAATGATCTCAAAATAAATTACAGCAAAAGCAATTTTATTATATTAGCAAATAAAAAATTTAGTCACATTCCGTCTATTAAAATAAATAATAACAAAATTAATTATACTAAAGAACTAAGGTATCTGGGACTTGTCTTGGATACCAAACTCTCTTGGGGCCCTCATTTAGACTACACTAAAGATAAGGTCATCAAAGTACAGCACAAACTTAATAGATTTGGTAGGGCCACATGGGGCCTTAAACCCATAGTAAAAAAAGAAATTTACGAGAAAGCAATTGAGAAAATAATAACATACGGCTATCAAATCTGGTTTAAAAATACTGTAAAACAAAATATTAAACTAAAACAAATTCAAAGAATTTCATTAATTAACATAACTAAAGCCTATAAAACAGTCTCCACAGATGCACTTAATGTACTTGCAGGAATAATTCCCATTGACATCAAATTAAAGAATTTAATTAAATTATATGAAATTAATGAAAATAATAGAATCCTAAATATAGACAATATCAATATCTCAAATAATCAAATAGACAATAACAAAATAGAAAATTATCCACCCTGGAAAACTAACACTATTAAATGGAAACACTTTTCTAACAACTATACTAACACCATTTTTACAGACGGCTCCAAGAGAGACGAAAAAACAGGATTTGCAATTGTTAATTTTAAAAATAATAAAGAGATTTTCCATTCCAAGAAAAGAATTAGCAATCACGCCACTGTCTTTACTGCAGAACTTTTAGCCATAAATGAAGCAATAGAATATATCATTGTAAATAATTTCCTCAATACAACAATAGTCTCAGATTCAAGATCGGTCCTGGATGCCTTAAGTAATGCTAACAACAAAGATACTAACATCCATAAATTAAATGAAAAAATTGCATCTTTCAATGGCTCTATTAATTTTGAATGGATCAAGGCCCACGAGGGATTTGCCGGAAACGAAACTGCAGACCGCTATGCCAAAGAGGCAACTTTAAAAGATACTATTGATTGTCATATTAACTACACTAAAATTCAGATAAAGAACAAAATTAATAAGGATATCAAAATAGATTGGCAAAACTCATGGAATAGCTCTGAAAAAGCCAGAGACTTATACTTAATCTTTCCGAAAATTAATATTAAGAGAGTCTGTGGGGACTTCCTACTAAATCAATTATTGACTACGTATGGAGCCTTGGCGTCCTACCAACACAGGTTCTTCGGGAAACCGGAGATCTGTGGTTGCGGGGACGCCAGGGAAGACAGAAAACATATTGTTTTTGATTGTAAGAATTGGCATGATGAGAGAAAGAGGGAGTTCCCCACAGGCTTTCAAAATCTCACCATCAGAACTCTACTTCATAATAAAAAATCTAGATCCTTGATCAGAAGAATGATTGAGGAGAACTTCATGAAAATTATGAATGATTTGGAGAGGTAGGGGTGTTCTCCTGGTTTTGACTTTTGTTTTAATTCGCCCCCTCTCTGACGTTCCTGTTTTTAACTTTCCGGTTTTTATTCCTACTTTTTTATCTGTTTTTAATCCCTCTTTTTAGTGTCAGCTTTTATCTTTCCTATTTTAGCGTCTGTTTTTTAATCCCTCTTTTTAGTTCTTTTTAGTGTCAGTTTTTATCTTTCCTATTTTAGCTTTAAAAAAAAAAAAAAAAAAAAAAAAAATTTCTTGTTCCCTTGTTCTCCAATCATTTATCCTCTTTAAAAAAATATATATATATATATATATAATAAATAAAACTAAAAAAAAAAAAAAAAAGAAGAAGAAGAGAGGAGGAGCAATGTGAATTGGAAATGGAGAGTGGAAGATTGAAAAAAAAAAAAAAAAGAAATTGTAAAGGGAAGAAATTCCCTCATGAAGAATTCTGTTAAATAATCATCGATATTTAAAAAAAAAAAAAAAAAAAGAAAAGAAAAAAAAAAAAAAAAAAAAGTTGGCGCCGCCCTCTTCCTCCGGCTCAGAGGATGTATTTGTGTGGATCGATTTTATGGTTCTGTTTTAGCTCTCTTTTATTCTTGCGACCCTCTTGACCAAATTTTATGATATACCAGTTGAAGCACATGTTTTAGACTTAAAGTGTCAAAAAAAATGGGTTATCCGTACAGAGCAATTGAAATATATGCACTG
>BPLQ01010519.1:0-42063 GCA_021605075.1 Caerostris darwini | reverse complement strand
TTTAATTAATAGAAAAGGGGCAGATAATTAGAATATGCAGACATAAAATGAAATATTTTAGATTTGTGTAGAATAATTATAAATATATGAATATACACTTAGTTTATTAACACAGTTTGGTACAGAAAAACCCCAATTTGATATTTAAAATTGAAGATAACATTAATGTTTTCCAATATTAAATAACTTACATGAACAAATCCTTGAACTTTAGCAGATGAGGTCAATTTTTTTATTTTTAAACATCAAAAATCTGTAATAGATAATAATATTAAAACTTAGTATGAATAATTAATAGAAAAAACCACTTACTACTAAAATAAATTTCAACGACAGTTTTTACAAACAGTAATAAACTGCATTTGGATAATTTATTAAAAACCAGCATAGCATAAATCTAATATACAGGTTAAAAAAGGTATTAAGGTGTCATAAATTTGGTGTCAACAAATATACAATAACATTTTAAAAGGAGAAAATATGCCTACGCCATACCAACTCAAAACCGATAGTCATTAAAGTTTCAGGAAAACAATCAATAATACCATAAATTTTAAAGTCAAAGCACATGTTAGCGTTATACATATTTATCCTTATGAAAACAAAATATATTTTAAACATTTTTATATTTAAAATTACCTGACATTTTATGCAAACCTGTTGAGAATAACTGTCATGCCCAGGTGTATAAGATACCATGATTGTTGATAATGAAAAATAACTAAAGTGGCTTACATTCTTAACATTAAATTAATATTCTTAAAAATGCTTAATTGGAAAGCTCAATAAATTAAATGTTAAAATGGAATAATATCAACACTTCCATAAACTCATGCAAAGCTTCGATTAAACATACATTTGAATTTTTGATACATCATTTTTATATAAATAGCATCAATCGGTTATTTTAATATATAAATTAAATAAATGTAAAATAAACCAATTTTTAAAACTGTAACTACAAATTAAATGAAATAGAATTAGGAGCAAACAGAACATTGAGCATATATCTTAGTGTAAACTTTAAAATGATGAAGTATTCAACACAAAATTAAATGTGAAGTATTTGTCAAGAAACTGAAAAATTATAATTGGCCAACTAAAAACTATACATGTAAAAAAATAAAAAAAAATAAACAAAATAGTGAAAATTTAGAATATGTAACTGTAATTAAAAAAAATAATAATACTTAAATATGTCAAGCAACAAATTTGGGGGGGAGGGGAACTCTCAAACGACTTTAGGTGTCTAAAAACATGGAATTTCCTCTGTGTTTCAATTAATATGTGGTCGAAATCCTTTAAAGTGGTAATTCTTTAATATTATTTAATGAAAGGGCATATTTATTTATTTTATCAAAACTATATAATGATTATAAAAGAAAATTGTATTATTTCCAATTCGATTCTAGTATTGTGGTAAAAGTAACACAGTTCAAGATGTACAAAATATATAATTTAGAATAAAATCAATAGATTTTTAAAACAGCATTAACAATTAAAAGTCAAGACATGCTGAAGAAAGCACTAAGTTTGACTGCATGCCTGTATATATATTTAGAACTTTGAATATAATTCAAAATAGAATTCATATTATTTTATTAAAAAATTAAATAAGTAGAAGTAAGCAATTTTGAAAGGGGCATTATAAATTAATTAAATAATTAGAAGAAAAACAAGTAAAAGGAATATATAAAAATAATTTTAAAAAAATATAAATAATATGTTTTTAAGGAAGTCACAATGTTAAACAAAATGTAACAGATAGAGAATATTATGAAATAAAAAATTTCAGCATAATAATGAGAAGATATCGAATACTACGTCAGTCAGGCTTTTGTAAAACCAGGACGAATATTGTTTGAGGTGATAACTTTCAGAGAAATTTAACAAACGAGATTACGCAATTTTAAACTAAAGATAGCAAATTATGACTGCTAAGTTATTTAAATTTATAAAATCACTTTATAAAAAAGTAGATGCACATAATTTCTTTAAATGCTACTGTTAATTTAGAAATGCAATTTGACATTTATATTACAATTAAGACAAGAACCACATCATTGAAGTAACTTTTTTTAACATTTTCTGAAACACACTTATGTTTGTTTCATTAATCGAATAAGTTATAAGGAGTAAAATTAAACACATCTAAAATGAAGTTCTTACCTGGTTTGACTATGTGATCACCCCACGTACAGCATTTTCTTGTCAGTTGCATGTCAGCTGCTGTAGGAAGCGGTCGATTCTGTGAGTTGTCCTAATCTCATGTGAGTAAAAAAATGGATATCACTCCCAGGAAAAAAACTAGAATTGTTACCCTAAATTAACATGCCTCAATAACTGTAAGGAATTTCTTCCTGGTCAACACACAGGTAACAGAGAGTGTCAGGAGTCAGTTAATTCTGTGAAGGTGCTTGCGGAGACAATCATGGTCACAGAGAAGCCGTAGCAATGCCACCAATGATAATGAGACACGCCACCTGCCTTAAATTTCAGAACTTTAAGAAATAAAGTCACACTGAAAGCCCAAATCAAGACTGTGTTTGTAGATCATTTTGCCGTATTAAACGTTGCCCAGAGTGCACCACGAGGAGGTAGATCTACGTTGCACTCCAAATTTCTTGAAGTTAAATAAATATACTTGTACAAAAATTAATGCGTGAAAATAACATTTGTAAATTTGTTAAATGCAAAAAAATTAAGGAAAATTCCTTAAAATGAGTAGTTAATATAATTTTACATTTAAATAAAAGAATAACAAAAACTGTAGGTGTAGAAATTCATCAATAACCAAACTTAAACATTATTGTAAATAAAACTAAAAAAATTGCAGAAAAAAACCAGAATGAATTTAAAGATTGATATAAATAAAGTTGTGTCTAATTAAATTTTTAAACTTAATTGTTGATTTAATAAAAAATTAAAATATATACCGATAATAAAATGTTCTGCATGGGTACACCACAGGTGCCAACTTCAAATGAATCCTTCAATAACACGTTAGAAAATTTTCAGCAGTTTTCCATACATGTCAATGTGTTTGTTAAGAGAGAGATATGCCAGAGATTTACAGAGTAAATTACCAATGAAAATTAACAAACTTTCACCATGATCAGAATTTAAATTTCTTACAAAGAAAAATATGCTCATGTTATAAAGCTGTTCTTGCAGGTACAGAAACACAATTAATAGTAAATCACAAATTATAGAAATTAATTCCTCTATGGCATAAAAAGATATTTTTATTACAAAATTTAAACTTTATTTGTTTTTAACTCCAATAATTGAGAAAAAAAGTAATGACTAAAATTTATAACAAATAGAAATTTCAAGAAATATAATATTTCAACTCTTTACAATTTATCCATAAAATTATTAGATTGGTAAGATTATCGAGCACAAAAATAAATTTTAATCAATGAATAGGATTTGAGTTAAAAAAAATTATTTAAATTTAATAAAACAACCATATTTATCACAAAAAAAAGAAATTTCTCATTATTTTCTTCTATAAAAATTATAAATAGAATAAACTTCATTCAATATATAAAATATTTTCTAAAGACATTCTGTCAATTGATTTTAATTTTAGCAAAAATAGAAAAAACAATTATTCAATATTAAAACAATAATTATTTTAAAATAATTTTGTTATGTTGAGGAGATAATTTTAAATAAATACTTAATTTATATTTGTAATATGTTACAATAATGTAAATATATTTATAAAACTAATTTCAAGTGATGTAAGCATGAAATTAACATTGTCAAAAACTCACTACATAATTATTTGGATTCTGTTTTAAGGGAAAATCACTGCCCAAAAATTTTTTTTTAAAAAAAAAAAAAAAAAAAAATCAATTTTTAAAATAATATCGTTTTTTTTAATAATAACACAGCAAAAAATAACATCTCAACTTTTACCTCCATTTTATAGAGAGAATATTTTTAATTTTAAAATAAATGTCAAGACAATAGATTTTGCAATTTTTAAGAAAGACTGCATCAAAATAAGTGAATTTTATAATCAATATGGTTAGTACTGAGTTAACTTAAACATTATGCAAATATTAGAATTGTAAATCAGTATTAACACTACAAATAATGAATTTTATAATTAAATAATAGAACATCAGCTTAAAAAAATTACAGAAAAATATATTTTAATTAAATGTATAAAAACAATTTTGTTTTGTCAATTAATGGATTTAAAATTTTTTATTTAATTAATGTATAAAAAACAATTATTATAAATTCACATTAAAAATATATATTGAATATAACTACCCAAACATGGGGAGTGAGTTGAAAAAAGAAATTTAGGTGTTAGAAAAGCATTAGAAAAGCAGGGGATGTATTCCCTGGTTTGTCTGGGAGAATCTTTAAAAATATATATTTAATATTAATAAAGTTTTTGAAAAAAAGCAATTAAATGTCATTGAAAAGAAAGGCCAAACTTTATATATTAAATTGAAAAAATTAAAAAAAAGAAAAGAACAAAATTAAATTAGGATAGAATTCAAATTGACACAGAAAAAATACATTAGTTTCAATAATTTTAAAAGTAAACAATACATCATTATCCCCAAAACTTTTTCAAATAAATTTAAATAAATATAACTGGCTTTTTAAAAAACTCCACTGAATATATTATTTTTTAAAGTTTGTATAATTATACAACATAAATTAACTTACACTGACTAATCATTTGTTCTCTCACAGAGGATGGAACTTTTTTATAGGCAACTTTAGAATTTGTCAGATGGAAAGCTATAATAAAATGAAAAACAAGTTAAATTATACAATTCATTGTTATAGTTTATACATATTTACAATATGCAACATAAACATATTTTATAATCAAAATATTTTACTGTCAAATTAATTTTTTTTTCCCACACAGTCTGTACAGTAACTTAATAACTGAATTAATTTTAATTTTTTTAATTGCATACTTTTCATTCAGTAAATGTTATTATACTCCAAATTTATTAAAACAAATTTGTATCTAATAATTTTTAAAAATTAGTAAGCAAAATTTTAAGACATATGATACCTATAAAAATATTCACTAATCACTATAATTGATGAACCCAGTTTTCCAACTACTGAAGACCAGAAATGAACCATAACATGAAACAAATAAGCTAAAACTAATTATGCAACAATAAGAATAATCCATAAAGAATTAAATTTCAGGTTAAATTAGGAGATCATTTAAATGTATATTGATAACAAAGGTACATTATAAACAAAATAAATTATAACAGACCAAAATATAGTTTCTTTTCATAAAAGTAAAATTGAACGAAGATTTAAATTTTCACTAGAACACAAAATTTTAATTTTCAAATGTTTTTTTTTTTTTCCCACTGGTCCATTTAGAGGAAAACATGTCATTAAAATGATAAATACAAAGAACAAGATGGAAACAAATGACATCTAATCCACCAATTTAAGTCTGACAATATAATAAAGCTTCCATAAAGAAAGAGGAGTAGAACAGGAAGCAAGGTGAGACATATCTATTTCTTCCTGGTTATCACGCAGGAGACAGAGAGGGTTAGGAGTTAGTTAATTCTATGAAGGTGCTTAGGGAGACAATTGAAACACAGAAAAGCCGTAGCAATGCTCCGATGTAAATGGGACAAACCACCTGCCTTCCATTGCAGAACTTTAAGAAACTCACACTGAGAGTCAGAATCAAGGCTGTGTTTGTACATCATTTTGCCATATCAGACATTGGCCAGAGAGTGCCACAAGAAGGTAAATCTACATTGCACTCCAAATTTCTTTTAGTTGAATAAAAGACTCTTTCTAAAATGACATTTTTTTATGTTGGCTTCCTTAATAGCAGAACATAAGGGAAAATTAAAAAAACACAACTACAATGGATTTCTTCCATTGCTCTAGATATGATGTTAATTAAATCACAATTTGGCTATAGTAGCATATATAACATATTTAAAGATATAGTAAAAATTAATTAAAAGCAAATATGAAAACTAATTTCCAATCAATGATCATAACATTTGTTAAAAAAGAAAAATGTTATATAAACTATAAACTTAATCTGTACCAACAAAATTCTTATTTCTTAGAAAACCAACATCATAATTATTATTTTTGTTAGGACCCACACTAAAAAATAACTTATCTTGTGAAATTAAGTATGATAATTGGCTGAATATTTATTTTCATGATCAATTTACATTTTCCTTTAATCTGAAATATATTTGTGGTTGAAAATTGCAGAATTTTTTAATTTCCCTAAAATTCAGTCTTGGTCTTCAGTCATTTTAAACTTTGTACTATTTAAGATAAACATGGTTAATTAAATCACTTAAAAAAATGTGAAAGAACAGAAAGACATTAATGGAAATTATCTAAATATTATATATATATATATATATAATATCTGGAATAAACATATGGAAAATATTATAGCCCATATAATAACTTTATAAAAATTAATCAAAACTATAAAGTGATGAAAAAAACAAAATACAAAGAAAAACTATTTTTAAACTTCATCAATCAAATAACCAAGAAATGACACAAAAGTTAATTAAAGCTTATTATACAGAAAAAATTTGTATATATTTTAAAAATCATTTAAACTTTTGTAAAATTGGGCTCATTAATTATTTTAATCATTCAAATAAATACAGTGCTGAGATCCATTTTATTACAAAGTAGTCAATAGATAAAGGGAAAAAAAAAAAAAAACATTATGCATAAAACATAAAAAATAAGAAATAAATGGTAATCAAAAGGCAAATAATCAATCAATGATACAATGAATTAAAGCAATACTTTCATAAAACATACATTTTAATTTAAATCAAATAAATGTTAAATAAAAGAATTTCAAAGCTGTAACAATTAATAAAATTCAACAATATTATGAGCAAACAAAATATTAAGTAAATATCTTATTGTAACTTTAAAATGGCGAACTATTCAGCAGAAAATAAAAGGCAAAGTATTTGTCAAAAAACTGACAAAACATACACATAAACTATAATTGGTCAACTGAAAGTACATACCTAAAAAACTAAAAGAAATGAAATAAGTTATAGAATAATAAAAAATAATGAACAACATTTAAAACTAAGTAAATTTTATTGCTAAGTAACTTATTTATATTGAAGAACTACCAAGAAAATGAAAATTATTTATTTAAAATCATATGCACATCAAATGAAGATATCTTCAAAACATAAATATGGTAATTTTAAGGTAATTGGTAGTAAATAAAAAAAACCACAAAAATGTCTTTAGATGTCTAAAAACCATGGAATTTCCTTTATTTGTTTCAATTCAGATTTGGTTCAAACTATTTAAAAGTGGCAATCCTTTAATATTATATAAAAAAACTGCATATTTAATCACTTTAATTTTAACAAAATGATTATAACTGAAAATTGTGCTATTTCTAATTTTTATTCTAATATTTCTTTCTAAAAGTGCTTTAGGTGACTTTAAAAGCATTAACAAGGAGGGAATTGATCATTACAAAAGGGTGGTTTTGGTTCTATAACATTAAAAAATTAACATATTATGCATTAAAAAGATAAAAAAATTTATAAAAAAAAATGTGCATAAATAAGAATCATTTCAAAAGTAATGTAAAGGCATTTACTCGAATATTCCACAAAAATAATGGGTAAAATAAATAAAACGAAAAATTTCTTTTAAATAATTATACTGATATAGCAAACATTATACATAGCATGTTAAAAAATTTTTTTCCATATTTTAATAATCTTCGGATTTGAGAAGGAGGAAGTATAACATAAGTTATTAATTTTTCCACCAGATTTTGTATCACTGAGCACACTAGCATATCGCATGTCTTGCCTCCCCATTTTTAGCATTTTAGCTAATTATATTCATCGGCATTTCAGATATTTTTCATCTTATTTTTTTGGCTTGAAACAGCACACTTTACCTTTTTATTTTCTATATAGAAAAAAATGTGCATATGTAAAGATATTTCAGAAATTATGTAAAGACATTTACTGTAATATTCCATAAACTTAATGGGTAAATTAAATATGAAAATTTCTTTTAAATAATTATACCAATATAACAAATATTATAAATGACAAGTTCGATAGTTCTTTTACATGAATTTAACTCTAGTAAAAACAAGAGGTAGATAGTAAAATTTTCACGTTTTATTTTTGCCGCCATTACAATAGAGGTTGGTCTGAGAACACTACTCAGTTTTCACACACACTAAACTGGCTGGGGGTTTTGCCGTAGCGCTTTTACAAATTGCGCTGCTTGCACAAAGATATCCCCAGGAGTCTTGCAATGTTTACAAACATTCAAGTAGTAAAGAAAAGTTAAACATTACCGTACTTATATAAAAATGCAGCACAAAATTCCACATTATGTATGAAAACAAATTAAAATAGCAAAATATACAATTGAAAGTAAGCTACTACTACAATTTAAGTTTATATTACAAAATCGTGACTTGACTTTGAGTTTATGCTCGCGTTAGCTGCTTTATCTCAATTTATCCAATTACTCTTGAGAAAAATTCAGAAAAAAGGTAATAATAATAAAAACAGCTCTTCAGATAATCAGTGGACTTTAACTGATTCCAAAAGTATTAACGAAGGAGCACCGAAATGTGGTGTCATGCAGAATTTCTGTCACTAAATAATACAAAAAAGTTAGTACATACACACAAAACTACGTCATCATTGTTGAATAAAGATGTCGAGTGCCTGAACGCGAAGCGTTCATCTACTCAATGGTATGTGAAGGCAGTAGGAAAGAAAAGTCATGATAAATAGATAATAGTAATCGTATGATTTGAGAGAAAAAAAAAAAAAGAAAGAAAGTAAGGAAAATGTAAATCATCCGTGATGGAAACGTAACAAGAAATTTATGATCAGTAAATATGCGTTGAAGTAAAATATCTAAAGAGCGATAAGTGAGCAGGAAATTATGGTGGTTTGAGGCTTCGATTCCATTTAGAAGTAGAGAAAGGATACTTGTATTTTCCATTCAATTGTGTAAATATAGTTTGTGCCTTGATGAGAGGGTTTTCGTGAGTAGCAATGGTATTGAAGAAATTTCTAGAAAGTTTAGTAATATAGTTGTCAATAGAATCAATTTTTAAATTTTGATGAATTGTAGAGTTGCGGACAAACCAGGGTGCACCAGTGATAATACGAAGAAGTTTGTTTTGAATAATTTGTACAGATTTCTTGTTAGATTGTGCAGCTAGACCCCAGATTGGGGCAGCATAGGTAAGGATAGGCCTAAGAACTTGTTTGTAGAGAAGAAGTTTGTTTGACAAAGTTAATTTAGAAAATTTATTAATGAGTGGTAGAGTGAGATAAAATTTTTTCCAACATTTTTCTTTGATTTTTTGAATATGAGCTAGAAACGTAAGTTTATTGTCAACAACTAAGCCGAGATATTTAATATTAGTTGCCCATTCAATTTGTTGATCAAAAAGGGAGAGATTAATATATGGTTGTCTGGCGTGTCCTTTTCGGAAAATGATAGCTTGAGATTTAGAGACATTAATTGCGATGGGCCATTTAGTTAGCCAATCCTCTAGAATATTCAGAAAATTTTGAAGAGTATTGATGACATAAAGAATAGAAGCACCTTGGGCAAGAGCAACAGAATCGTCAGCAAATAGGCAAGTGGAAATGTTAGTGCACTGAGGAAAGTCATAGGTAAAGATATTGTAGAGAATAGGACTTAGCACGCTTCCTTGAGGTGTACCAGCACAAATACGACCGATTTTGGAGAATTCATTATGAAGTCGAACTTGAAAGGTTCTATTTTGAAGATAATTTGTAATGATAAGTGTGATCCAAGTTGGAAATTGAAGTTTGATCATTTTGTAGATCAGTCCATTGTGCCACAATCGATCGAAAGCTTTTTTGACATCTAGAAAGACACCTCCTGTAAAAAATTTATAGTTATATCCTTCAGTGATGATATTGGTGACACGTAGAAGTTGATGACAAGTTGAGTGATGTTGACGGAATCCAAATTGTTCTGCTGGAATTATGGAATTTTTATCGCAAAAAGAAGTAATATGTTTCACTAAGAGTTTTTCGTAAAGTTTTCCTACACAGCTAAGAAGACTGATGGGCCGATAATTTTGAGGAAATTTCCTATCTTGGCCAGGTTTAGGGAACATGATGATATTTGCTTTTTCCAGATAGGAGGGAAGTAGTGATATTTAGTACAGCTGTTGTAGATTTTTGCAAGATGAGTAATGGCATTAAGGGGGAGGCACATTAAGGCTTTATTTGAAATGTTGTCAGGTCCAGAAGATTTCCGAATGTGGAGATTCTTGATTAAATTAATTATGTCAGATGGAGAAAAAAAAATATTGCTATGATAATTTTGATGATCAGCTAGAAAGGAAGTTACTGTATCTTCAACATGCTCAATTTGTGAGTAATCGCAAGGTTCAGTGTTTTCTTGAAAGGAGAGTTCAAGGTTTTCAGCAAAAGAGTTCGCTTTATCAGAAGATGAGAATATAAGACCTGAGGATCCAACCAGTGGAGGAATTTTGGGATATTTTTTGGTAAAATGTTTGTTGATTTTGAAGAGAGAATTATCTTCTGGATTTAGGCCTAATAAAAATTCATTCCATCTGTCATTTTTTAATTTGTGAATCATTTGCTTTATTTCTTTTTGAAGCTTGTTGACGGATTGCTTGAACGGAGGAAACCTGGTATCTTGCCATAATTTTCGAATTCTGTTTTTTTCCGCAATTTTAGAGGTGATTTCATTCGGAAGTTTTGGTGTGGTGTACTGAGTTCTTTAGATTTGCTAGCAAGGTTGATAGCAGAAGTAACAGCATAGTTAAATTTATCAATTATTTTGTCAATATCTTGAATATTGGAGATGACTGGATTACCAGGAATGCTTTGAGAGAGAATTTTAGTAAAAATATTCCAATTGGTAGTTGTGATTATGCTAT
Organism: Caerostris darwini; assembly: GCA_021605075.1. Classification (NCBI taxonomy): domain Eukaryota; kingdom Metazoa; phylum Arthropoda; class Arachnida; order Araneae; family Araneidae; genus Caerostris; species Caerostris darwini. Next base: position 31,085 of record BPLQ01010519.1, on the reverse strand, counting down.
TGAGGAAGGGCGTAAATGAATTATGAGAGACTTCAACTATCACAGGGTTATGATCACTGGAAAGATCGTTGATAGAAGAAGCAGGTCCGGCGTTTAAATTATTAAGAAGTGCGATGTCAAGAGTACTATTGCAAGGATTGTGAAGGCAGAAATATGTGGGATCATTAGGAGCAATAACATTGAATGCATTAAGATTTGTCCAATCGAAGAGAATAGAACCATTTATGTTGCTGCGTTCATTATTCCATGCAGGATGCTTGGAATTGAAGTCGCCAAGTAGAAGTACTTGTTGATTGGAGTTCGCTATTGTATCAAGTTCTTGTGTGAGGAATCTACCAATGGGAGGGCGATAAATGCTAGCAACAGTAATTTTTAGGTTATTCTTGAGATTAATAACGATAACAGAGTTTTAAAAGCTGGTTGTAGTAAAATGAATTTGATGATGATTAATATTTTTATGAATACAGATAGCTGTGCCTCCTCCTCTGAGGGTAAGACGATCGGAGCGATATATGATATAATTTGGAATTTTGAAGGAATCGCCTGGCCGAAGATGTGTTTCTTGGAGAGCAATTACATGAGGTTTATTTTCAGATATAAAATTTTGTAATTCATTAATTTTTCCTTTCAGACTATTGGAGTTCCAAGTCACGCATAAGATAGAATTATTGGTCGATCTATTGAATGTTATTGACTGGTTGATTTTGAAGAGCAGTTATTAAAACAGAAAGATTTGAAAGTACCCCAACTAATTGTTGCAGAATGAGTGGAATTGGAGGCGTTTCCGTGGAAGCCTGCAGAGTATTGGAAGAAGTAGTATGGTGAGAGGTCTGAGTAGGAAGAGTTGGAAAGTCATCTGAAGAAGGAGGAAGAGTTGGAGAAGCCTTCTGATGAGCGGCAAGAGACAATTGGTTGGAGTTCTGAGGCTTCATTTGTTGTGCTTGTTTTTTAAGTCTCTCCGTCCAAGCGTTGACCTTCGGGGGAGGAGCAGGAATGAAATTAGCAGGGTTTTTAGGACAACCCGAGAAATTTGCAGTATGCTCTCCAGAGCAAAGGGCGCATTTGGGAGCTTCATCTGGCCTTTTGGTGCATTCTTTGGTGGCATGAGGTCCAGCACATTTGAGGCATCGAGGGTCTCTTGTACAGAATTTGCTATGATGATAGAATTCTTGACATTTATAGCATTGGCTGGGTCCTGATTTTCTTCTGAATGGTTCAACTTTGACCCTAAAATAGTATAAGGTGGATAGGTCGAAAATTCTTTTGTTTTGTTCATTTTTTGGTAGAACTATTAGGTACAGAGGTAGATTGCCGGTACCAGCACGATTACGAAGTGGAGTTATGAATTCAGGATGAAAGTTGAGAATTTGGAGTTCCTGCATGAGTTGCATCAATTGGGAGATCTGAAGGCAGTCCGCGAATTACAACTTTAAGTTGCTTTTCTTGGGGCAATTCAAATGTATGACTTTTAAGTTTCAGGTGATCAATTTGCTTCCGTATGGATCTGTAGTCATCAGGTGTGGTTGGAAAAACTTTTAATTTGCCTCCAGAAAGGCGTCCTTCAATCTTTGAATTTGTAATCTGGTTGAAATTCTTAAGAATTTCAGTAGAATTTTGTATGTTGTCAATTATAATTGGAGGGACATATTTAGTAGTATGGGGTGCAGAACAAGAAGAAGCAATATTGTGGTCATTAGTGAGATCTGTGTCCATACTGTTTTCGTCCAGATGTAATTCATCAACATTTTTTGAAATGTCTTCAATTTTAGCAGGAGGTATGTTGTCTGCATCACTAGGACCAAGACTTTGATCGGGGTTAAGGCAAGCAAATTTGGAAGATAACTTGATAACAGTGGAATCACTGGTATTAGGCCGTTTAGCTAAATTTTTTCTTTGCTTTTGTGTGACCTTAAGTTTTTTCTTTTTAATAGGAGTAGTTACCGAGTTGTTTGAATCATTGAGTTTCAGCAAGATGAGACTCATTTGCTTCCTTAAGTTTTTATTGGTAATATTAGAAAGCGTAAGTTGTATAAAAAGATCTAAATTAGGTATTTGAGGTTCAATTTTTAAGCAATTTTCAATGTTGTTCAGATGATCATTGAGGTTTTCGCACTCAATGAATGATGAAAAATTGTTAATGCTGATATTAAGTTGATCAATTTCTTGAATAAAGTTAAACGCTGTCGGGTTAGAATTAACGTCAATCAAATGAAGCATACTGGTTGATTGGTCAGCAGGGGAGAGAGACATGGTTGTGCTGTTTGAGGAGAGCGAAACTCCTTCTACAACAGCCATAATAGAATAAAATAAACAAAACCAAATATTTAAAAAAACTACTGACTAAAACAGAAAATAAATATGCACTTTACTGAGTAAAGGCAGTGAGAAACGCTCGTAGCTAAAAAAGCTCGAACAGTTCTGCGCCTACACACTAAAATACAGAAGAAAAAAAAAAGAATTCTAGAATTTAGCTAAAAGTTCTAAAAAAGAATTCTAGAATTTAGCTACTCATTTTATACAACAAAATAATAACATAGAACCAAAGAAATAAAATAGAGAAAGGTAATAAAGAGATTAAGACAGAATAAGACGGGAAAAAATTACATACCAATGAGGAGAAACATTAGAAAACAAACATATTTGAGGGAGAGGGAAAAAAAACACGACCGCTCAGCTCAAAGTCCAAACGATAATCCCACAAAACTACGTAGTTTTTCGTAGAAAATTAATTAGTGTTGTAATTTTATAATAAGGTTCGTCGCTCATATCAAATAACCAAGAATAGGATAGGACTTTATGTCCAAAATCCTGTTTTAGCTTTTCTCTTTGTACTTCATACTTAATATGTTCCTAAGTTTCAGATTTTTTGCATCTTCAGCATAGTGGAGAAGATGTTAATCCAGTCTGACTTAAGAAGAGTAGGTTTGGGTACGAAATCTTGAAATTAATTCTTCTTCTTTTCTATTGACAGGTAAGAGACGATGTGTTGGTTTGATACTATTTAATTGCAACAGATTCCGTGCGTATTTTCCTTTGTTCTATTCTTCATCTGAGGTTTTAAATGTTGTCTTTTTTTATGGTAGATGATGTCTTCCGGTGAAATCCAATTTAAAATCATTCTATCTGACGCGGATTTTGCTAAGGAATCTGCTTGTTCATTTTTATGTATGCCAACGTGACCTGGTGTCCAAACGAATTGTAAGGATAAAATGGAATTCAATTTTTGTTTGATATGATTTCCAAGCAGTTTGATAACTCTTGTGGATTTAAAATTACAATTTTGGAGAGCTCGAAGGGTAGAGAGACTATCTGATAAAATAATATAATGATGTGATTCGAGTACATATGTGAAAATCGATAATATCAGTGCCAGAGTTTCACCTGTAAAAATACTATTGTAATTTGAGATCGTCCCAGATGAACTTTCTTGGGAGAAAAAATAATGCAAGAAATTGAGTGCTTGGTTGGAGTTTTGGTTGCATCAGTTGCTAAAATGATTTTATTTTTCCAATTTTCCTCCTTATATTGTTCAAATAGATTCTTAATTAAATGGTGTGGTAGTTGTTTGGCTTGGGAGGGTAAATCATCAAGATGAAAAGAAATTTTATCATTTTTATCAATGGTATGAAAATTGGGAATAAGAGAGGAAGGGGTGATCTGTAAATTTTTCAGAAAGTCAGCGAAAAAGGTTTAGAGAGAAATTGGAGGTTTCAAACATGAAGAATAATTCTCCAATTTGAGAAATTGAGAGAGGGGAGAGAATGAATCAAAAGAAATATGTTTTAGAAAAACCCGTTCAGCTAACATTAACTGTCTTTGGAATAGTGAGATTTAGCCGGCTTCTTTTTTTAACACTGAAATAGAAGTCCATTTGGGAAGACCTGTTGCAAACCGTAAAGTGATATTGTATACAATGGTGAGAATTTGGAGGTTGCTGGAACAAGAGGAAATTAAAATAGGAGAGTCATATTCCATAATGCTACGAATAGTGGAGTTTACAATTTTGATGAGATGCCATGAACGACATCCCCAAGAGTTTGCAGCAATTGCATTGAGTTTTTTAATAGATTTCTTTTTAATGTAAGAAAAATGTTACTTGAAGTTGAGATTATACGAAAAGATTAGATCAAGTATTCGGGTGTGTTGTTTCTATGGAATATTAGTGTTATGAATTTGTTAAATGCCGATGTGGAACTTTTTTTTGTTTGAAAAATTAACTGCTTCACTTTTTCCTGGTTGGAGAATGAAATTTCACCGTGATATTTTATATAGTGAAAATTGGAGATTAGAAAGAACTGTTTCAAGTTTATAGTCCCTGCTGAAAAGAAAGATGTCGTCAGCATAAATAAGGCATTCAGTATGTTTAGGGATGACTTCAAAGATGTCTCGCATATGAATTGAAAAAAGGAAATCGCCCAGAACACTACTTTGTTGAACACCCTGTGTGGAAAACAATTTCATCGAAACAGTGTTTCTCCATTTGACTATAAAATTCCTGTTGTTGATGAAATTGTGGATCCCCTTTGCTGCCGTGCCTTTGATTCCAAACTGTAAAAGTTTGTAAATTAACCCATCTCTTCAAACGGAGTCATAGGCAGACAAAATATCTAATTTGATAAAGATAAAAAAAAATTTCATATTCTTGGCGTCAACAATTTTACGGCGAAGAAGTAATAAAGTGTACATGCAGTCTTTAAAAAGATTGAATCCGGAATGATTATAATGAAATTTTTTTGAAATCTGAGAATTGAATGAGTCTCTTGAGTAAGATTCTTTCGAGTATTTTACTTAAGAGGGAAGTTAAAACAATTGGACGATAAGATGCAGCAGAACTGTTATCTTTATTTGGTTTGAGGATCGGAATGATTTCAGCAGTAAGCTCTTCTTCTGGGATGTTGCCTGTGATCCAAATATTATTAAAAATTCGTAAAAGTTGTTGAAGGTAATAATCGGGAATAATTTTGATGAACTTAGCCAGAATTACGTCATATCCAGATGAAGTATTGGGAGTAGATTTAAATGCATCAATATGTTCAACGAAAGAAAAAGGATTATTATAATCATGAGTGGAATCTTCAGAAAAATCCAAAGAAATAAAATGAAAAACGGAAGATTTAGTGCAGTGGGATGCCAAGAGATTAGCTTGTTGATCAGCGTCGGAAATGATGGAGTAGTTGCTGGTGCGAAATATTTTGCTATTTTCTGGAGTTTCCTGCCTGTTGTGAATTGTTTTGATGATTTTGTAAATTCTACCATTATATCCCGCAGAGTCACAAATTGAGTCCCAGTATTTTTTTTTCAGTTGAGAAATAAGTCGACGAAGAATACCTGAAGTTTTTTTTATATGCGATCCAGAAATCTCTGGAAAGTTGGGATCGAGCTTTACATAAAAGGTTTCTTTTGTGACGGAGGAGATTTTCCCACTTTGAATTCCATCAAGGTTGAGATGGTTTATGAGAAATAATGTGTTTCTGAGATTTACTATGTAACTGGTTTGAGAGAAAATCTTGTAGTTCAGAATAAATCTCAAATGTAGGCAAGGAATGTTGATGATCTTGGAGAGATTGAATAAGTTTAGGCCGACATATGGTTTGTCTATAATTTTTAAGTTGGTGACTGAGTTGGAAAGACAATTGAATTGGTAAATGATCGTTGCCAAATGGGTCTGAATGTACGCGGAAAGAAATGTTGGGGTAAATATCTGCACTTGCGATGAATAAATCAAGAACAGAAGAATATGAAGATGTAATACGAATATGAGTGCTCGAATTAAGGATAGTGAAATGATAGTCTAGGATAGAATTTATTACAGTTTCGGAATTGTTGTTGTAAGAGAATGAACCGAGAACAGGATGTTTAGTATTGAAGTCTCAAAGGATAATAACAGAGGAAAGTAGGTGTTGTTGGGCTGCTTCTAGCCATTCAGTGGTGAATTCACCTTTGGGTGAATAAATATTGACTAATGAAAAAGACTTTCGATGGTGATTAATCGATATTGCTTGGATTTCATTATCTGAATGTGGAAGATTTATAAAATTAATAGCACTACAAGAAATAGAAGTATCGATGGCGATTATCAAACCTCCCCTTCTTGTATTGTTCGATCTGTTTTTTCTAAAAATATGTTTGACTGGTAAATGAAAGATGTCGTTGTTATTGAGAAAAGTCTCTTGGAGTACAGAAATATGAGCATAATTGAAAAATTTGAGCAGCTCTGATTTTTTGGCTCGAATGTTTCTTGCATTCCATTGAACGATGTGTAAAGTATGAAAGAACATTAGATAAGAAAATTAAACTGAACAAGAAAAGAAAAATGTATCTAAAAAAAAAGAGCCTTAGAATTTTACTATGTTTTCATGTCTAATTGATCAGTATGTAGTTGATTAAAAGAAATAATAATCTGTAAAGCTCTTTGTTCCGAAAGGAGAAATGGAATTGTCTAATTCTTGTAAAAATTCGGATCCGTATTTTTTGGGTTTAGGCTTCTTTTTATCTTTGATATTGGAGATTTGAGCACCTATTTTGATTAAAGATATAAATTGGGTTATTGAAAAAAACATTAAAATCAATATTACAAATATACATTTTTTCTTTTTTAATAAAATTCTTTAGAAATTTCTTGAAATACCTATCTATATTTCATATTTTTTCTATTTTCAAATATATTTTAATGATTAAATATTCTTGACTTACTGAATGGGTTTGAAAAAATTTTGAATGAAAATAAATCTGAGTTATTAAACTGCGACAATTTTATTTATTTGTACTGACTGATATATTAGATTGTACATTATTTTTTTCTTTATTGCTTTGCAGTTATCATTAGAACTAATAAATATTATATGCAAATCAAGACAGCATTTTTTTAATTCAAATTTGGTTCAGGAAATGAGTAGTATAACTGTTATTTAGTAGTATAACTGGCTATAAAATTTAAATTATTATTAAATGAAATTTATAAAGAGACTGTAAAAAAATGAATGCTGTTTGTTTAATTTTTTTATGGTCTTATAATGTAATATTCATTGAAAAATAGTAATTTAATTTTTCAAACCTACAATAAGATAAATTAATTGTAAAATAAAGAGCTATTTAATCAAACTGAAAAATTCCACTGAAGTAACTTGTGATCAGAATTTTCCTGTACGAAATTCAATGAAATCTGGAAGGAGATTTTGCCAGAATTTTGATTGTTTCCGTGACACCTCTGTAGCTTTTTTTTTCTTTCTAATGCAGCTGGCAAACACAGACAGCTTGGTCTTTGGATGCCTTAAGGCAAATGCTGCACAGACGTACTCACTTTGCATTACCGAAGGGGCGCATGTAACTTGAAGATAAGGGCACGGACGCGGAGTAACAATGCCCCCGCAACGCTCTACGATCCTGTTAGACCGGGACCTACTTTTTAAAGTGGATTCCGAACCATTACAAACAACCATGGTACCGACGGGACTCGAACCCGAAACCTGCGGTATCGAGCGCCAGAGCGCTAGCCACTCGGCCATTCAGGCTCTGTAGCACTGTAGTTCATCGATGATATTGTGGTATGCCGATTTTGATTCCCTTCCTTTCCTTCCCTCTAGGCTCGCATAATTTCCGTCCGCACACGACAATTATTTTTACTAATTTTCCTCGTGCTTATTACACAATTTTCTAACCAATTAGATCTCAAACTAATTAGATTCCTCAAAAATAGAACACGTTTGGTGTCTGATGGATGTGCGCCTTCTAAAATTATAGGATCTCGTAGATCTAATTCCACGTTTGAAGAGAGTTTAGGACAACAGCTATCTAAATAAATTTCATTCCACACCAGATAAACTGTTTATATCAGCCCTAAAAGTGAGCCAAAGCCTTATTGATAGGTTCTCGATATGTAGTCTGAAATTTTAATTCCTCTGAAATTTTAATCAGGTTATTTTATTTTTTTTTTTTTTTTCTATTTTATTGGAAATTATATCTTTATTGGTTATTTTATCCGGAAATTTTGTAATAAAAGATTGCTTGAGAATTTTTGATTTCAGACGAAGAAGTCTTAAATAGGTAATTATTTAATGCATAAAATGTGTGATAAAAATATGTTTCGTTTTCAGATTAAGTAAGTTTTAAATAGGATTATATTAAGAGGAATTACATTTCTACAAGGGCCTGAATGGTCGAGTAGCTAGCGCTCTGGCGCTCGGTACCACAGGTTTCGGGTTCGAGTACAGGCGGTGCCATGGATGTTTGTAGTGGTTCGGAATCCACGTTAAGCCGTAGGTCCCGGTCTCATATGACTGTAAGAGCGTCACGGAGCAAAAGTCAGACTTCTACCTACGGGTACTCCATTAGAACAGAAGTTGCCCCCTTTCCCTCCATCCATGAGTAGATCACTCATGGGATGTCCGTCCCGCACCGAGGATTAGTCAACAACAACATTTCTAGAAATAAAATTGCGATTCATAAAGCTACTTAAGTGAAATTTTGGCCAATACAAATGCACATGTACAAAATAATCGCCATTTTAAAGTAAAATATAATATATTTCGTGTTTTACAATGAAAAGAATAATAATGAATACTAAAAATATATAGGATTTCCTTGTGCACTGACTTTGATGCATTGTAGAAGACTATGATACATAACTTCTATTCGTTCTTAGGGTAAACTACTGTGTCCAAAAAGTAATACCAATTTTCAATCTAAAATTCCCGGGCCTTATGGAATTTCAAATTTTTTTCTTTTTTAGGTTGCTGGCACTGCCCTTGACATCTGTGTGAAATTTTACGTCAAACTATTTATTAGTGTTTGAGTTATGCTTGGTTTTGTGGGACGCTAAAACTGATACCGCCGATTTTTGAAATGTCTGAATTAATTGAGCAAAGAACTTGCATTTAATTTCGTTTGCTGAAACGTATAGAATGTTGCAGAAGACATTCGGTGAGCATTTCTACATCGGAAAGAAATGTTTAAAAGTGGTATAAAAAATTTAAAGAAGGCAGAGAACGCGTTGAAGACGAAGATCCTTCTGGTCGATCATCAACCTCAACCGACGAAGCTCACGTCCAAAAAATTAAAGATTTGGTGCTTGCAAACCGTTGATTTACAATTAGAGACCTTGATGATGATGTTGGAATTTCAAAAGAATCGGTCAATTCCATTTTGTGTCTCAAACGCGTCAAATCTGGATTGGTACCGAAAACACTGAATGCGTCAGCTCATACTGCATTGATTTTTCGTGACTTTTTCGCCAAAAATGAAACCTATATCGTTCAACAACCAACATATTCACACGGTGTGACTTCTGGCTATTCCCTAAACTCAAAAGACCACCTCGGGGGCACTTTTTTGAGTCGATTGAAGAGATTCACCGTTGATCGCCATCCCTGCCGATGACTTTTTAGCATGCATTGAGGATTGGAAAAAAAAGTTAGCATAAGTGTATTGTGTCCGGAGGGGATTAATTTGAAGGCGATTAAATAAATTTGGAAGAATAAATAAAGAGTTTCTGGAAAAAAAATAATTGGTCTTACTTTTGGGGCACAGTAGTATAACGTTGTATTTCAGTCAGATGATATATCAATGTTGTCAAATTTGTCTGAAGGTTCCGAAGACGATCAAGCTTTCGACCCATCATGGCATTTCAATTGGTACAATATATTAGGTTGGGGAAAAAGAAATCCATTATTTTTTCGATAGATGGCTGTAGTGATCGATATCACGTAAAGTATCAATTAAACAATTTCAGATTTATGCTCGTTAGAAAGGTGGCACTTCGTACTAAAATAATTCTTATTCTGTTTTTTGTTTGGTCCATTCAGTTGGGAGTTACAGGGTGTTAAAAATGGAAGTGAACAAAGAGAAAATCCGGTACATTTTACAGTTTTTCTTTGACAAAGGCGAAAATGCAAGCCAGGCGGCTAAAACTGTGAATGGTGTTTATGGTTCCGATACTGTAACAGCCAATTATGTGCAATTTTGGTTTCGTAGATTCCGTTCAGGAATTTTTGATGTTAAAGATGCACCTCGCACAGGTAAGCCGGTCGTCGAAAATGTCGATAAAATCGGAGAAATGATCGAAGTTGACCGGCATGTTAGCAGTCGTAACATCGCCCAGGAGCTAAAAATCGACCATAAAACAGTTTTAAACCATTTACACAAAGCTGGATTCAAAAAGAAGCTCGATGTTTGGGTGCCACACCAATTAATAGAAAAAAACATGATGGATCGAATTTCCATCTGCGAAGCCTTGGCCAAACGGAATGAGATAGACCCATTTCTTAAACGGATGGTGACTGGAGATGAGAAATGGATCACATACGATAACCCTGTGCGAAAACGATCGTGGTCAAAGAGCGATGAAGCACCTCAAACGGTGGCCAAACCAGGACTAACGGCCAGGAAGGTTCTGTTATGCATTTGGTGGGACTGGAAGGGGATTATTTATTATGAGTTGCTTCCATGGCCAAACGCTAAATTCTGATCTCTACTGTCAACAACTGGACCGTTTGAAGATAGCGATTGACCAGAAACGGCCAGAATTGGCCAACAGGAGAGGTGTCGTGTTCCACCAGGACAACGCTAGGCCACACACATCTACAGTGACTCGCCAGAAACTTCGGGAGCTTGGTTGGGAAGTTTTAATGCATCCGCCATACAGTCCGGACTTGGCACCAAGCGATTATCATCTTTTTCTTGCATTGCAAAATTTCTTTAATGATAAAAAATTGGCATCTAGGGAGGATTGTGAAAATCGACTACTAGAGTTTTTTGCAAATAGAGACCAGGACTTCTATGAGAGAGGCATTATGAAGTTACCTTTAAAATGGCAACAAATCATACAACAAAACAGTGCATAATGGACCCAAATCGGACAATCCGAAGCATGTTAAATAAAGTCCTGAAGTTCATATAAAAATAATGGATTTCTTTTTCACCAACCTAATATTTTGAGTTGGTGAAAGGTCTGGAGAAATTAAGTATAATATTTTGTATATGCTATGAGCTTGTATACATTGCAAAGACAGCCTTGCTATGTGCCAGTATGTGGCTATGAGTTATCTAGTCGAAATAATATGTCGTTATGTTGGCGCATGGTAAAATTACTGGTCGTTTAAGGTTGGCAACGTATATCTGGGCTGTAAGTTTCCATGGAATTAAGAGTTCTGATCTTAATTTAAAGGTTATGGCACATCACACGATCAACGAAGGTGTTGATCTCGTGTGCTTATAACGTATAGAATGTGGTGCATTTATTTTCTGGAAGACAATGTATCCCTTGCCTATCTTCGATCTAACCGAAATAAAAACGAAATTCGTCATTAAAAGCCTCATCTCTCTATTGATGGATACTCATTCACTCTATCTGTGCACCAGTGAAGATGATTTCTTCTATGGATCGGTGTGAAAAGTAAACGCTCTGCGGGCGATAACATTGTAAGGAAAACTGTAAAATTTTGTTCGCACAATTCGTGTTGTGACGGTTGATGGTTGGACTGACTCACCACCCTTACAGATTTAAGTATCCTTGGATAAATTTCCTTCTAACAAACCAAGAGTCATTTAATATATTAGCTACCATTTTATTTTAGAAATATTGCAATTTTCGCAAATTTGCAGCCAACTGAAGCCCATTAGGGACAACCATATAAGTCTTTGGGACAACCATATAGATCTTATAATAGATTTATAGAGAAAAATATTGTGTCTGATCGCTAGTCTGCTCTTCCGAGAAAATAGATGCTAGAACTGTAAACTCACAGCAGCCGCTTTAGAAAGCTGCTTTAGCTGCTACTTTTTATATATGAAAGGATATTGTGAAAATAATTCTGTGTCAAGAACCAACCTCAGGTACTTGTATTTTGTAACCCAGGAGATGGCCTGGCCAAAAATTGAAGCCTTGCTTAAATTGTAATTATTCTTTCAACGAGTTACAGTAGACATACACTTTTAGCTGGATTTACTTTTATTTTCCTGGTGGTTCAACAATCTCTGACTCAAATTTTGAGCTGTTGGTTAAGTTGCTGAGGTTTATCGCCTTTTGAATTAGTAAATAAAAAGGAAAATTAAATTCCGTTGTGTTTTTTAAATATTATTAATATAATTATTAAAAATTGAATTAAAAATGAACAAGAAAGAGAATTAATTAAATTTAAAATTAGTAAATTTACTTTAAAGCAGTATAAAGGTGTAATTAAGAGAATCAATAAACAGATTCCAATTGTCTGGATAAATAAAATATATTACAAAACTACAAAAATAAATAAGTAATAATAATTGAGTGAAGAAGACATTTAACATTGAAGTTCTGTTACTGAGTGAGTCACAATCACAATGAAGATACTTCAGAAATGAGCATAGCTGGGAATTATTTCAAAATATAGAGTACTGCTCTGGCTCTTTTTCTATTTTACAGCTGAGAGGCATCAAAATTCTCTTTAAAACAGAGCTGTCAATATTAGACAGATTATTAAAGAAATTGTTGGAGATTTTATGAGTGGGAAATTGCTTGTCTATTTTCCTCATTCTAAAGTACCATGGAGAATTAGTTATCCTTCTGAGAATTTTGTTTTCCAAACTTTGAATAATATTCAAGATCGATTGTGCTGTGGAACCCCAAACTGGTCTCGGATACGTTAGCGCTGGTTTGGTTTGTCCCTCTACTGTCATTTTTTGCACACTTTAGGCTAATTAAACCGTGACCAACAGTTTAACGTGGATTCCAAACCACCAACAAACATCTATGATGCTAATACTGGATGTAAATAATGAAGGTAAATGAGTCTTTTGTTAGCAAGTGAAAAATTAGAGCAATAAATGATTGAATATGAATAAAAAATTAGACTCATCATTTGCACTTTATCATCTCATAACAAGATTGAACTTTTGCCATATTTATAATTATAACTTAATCATGGAAATAAGGACAGTGCTGACAATTCTCTTATTTTCCTATTCTGAACAAATGGAAACTACACATAGTTTTTAATGTTTAATTCATGTTCATAGGTTATTAAATAGGCATGCTTTCTTATTTTTCTTGATGATCGAATTTGTGTTGGTGCAGTTGAGGTTTGCAATTGAGTCCAAACGTCTGAGCTTCGATGGTCTAGTTGCAACGAATAATCTCTGCAATTAGAAACTGTTATCCTCAGAGGTTGAGAAGATACTTTCGGTAACTGATCTTCCTCAGATTTAGTTTCTGGAGTATACCTTACAGATTTCTTTGGAATTTCAAGTTCCTTAGTTGATCGATATGGTGCTTAAATGTATGACCCTCACCTAATTTTACTTGGTAGTATAACTTTTCAAATTTTTGAAGTATGTGTTCCGAATTTCCATATATGCTTGTTCTTAATGTAACACCGAGCTTGTACGTGTTCTCCGACGTTTAATTGTCTGGAACCAATTGCATCACATGTAAGTATAATTGGCAGGAATATGAATAGTGTTGGATCATATGGAGTAAGAGTTTTATTACTACCTACTTCCATTTTCAATTTGATGAAAATGGCTTCCCATTCAGCTGACCAACGGAATTTCGAATTCTTTTGGAGGAGATGTCGAAGTGGTTAAGTAGTTGTGGAATTCTTAGGGCAGGAAACGAGAATAGTATGTAACCATTCCTAAGAATCTGTATACTTCTTCTACATTGGTAAGGCGTGGCTTCTCCATTACTGCTCTGACTATCTCTGGACTTCTTTATGACGTTGAATTCCACAATGTGTCTTAAATATGCATTTTTTTTTTAAATAAGCATTTATTCTTGTTCAAATGAAGATCGTACTTCTTCAACCTGAGACAAAACTCAAGATTCTTCTTTTAATATTCGGCTTTTGCTATACCATATATTATGATGTCATTGAAAAAAAGAGGGTTTGGGGCAATCCTTGAAGAACTTGGTCTAGGATACGGTTAAATTCACTTAAAACCATCTTGATACCATATGATAGACTATTCATACTCCGCGATAAGTTAACAAAATTTGAATTATGCTACTTGCTTCATGTACTTGTCAACTATTTTGTATACGTTTTCACAGAACATTTGCACTATTTTGTATGTATTTGTATAATGCTATTAATTGGTTCCCCATATCATTTTAGAAACTGCAAAAATCTTTAAATTTCATACATTTGCAGTACACAATATGTTTCTTATCTAATTTATAAAATATTTCTCCCAATTTATCGCGAATTTTTGTAACAAGAAAGAATTTTCCAATTCATTTCCAAGAAGAAAGAAATTTCCAATTCATTTTGAAGTTTCAGGACAATTAAGTGTCTTAAAAAAATTCCCACAATTTCAGAAATTATACTTAATTTCTCTAATTTTAAATAATAACTAATCTTTAGACTGACGATTTGACTTATTTCTATGATGATTTGAATGTATGCCGACTTGCCGATTTTAATGCATTTTCAGGAATTTTACATAATCGTATTTTATAAACAACTGTCAATATTTTAATACACTATTGGTCATTAAAATTGCTATACCAAGAAGGCGACAAGTTACAGATGTGAAATTTAAACTACAGGAGCACCACAGACAGGAGCGCCTTCAATGGTGTGATCAACGACAAAATTGGGCGCACGAATGGCGAGACGTCATTTTTTCAGATGAGTCCAGGTTCTGTTTACAGCTCCAAGGTGGTTGCATCCGTGTTTAGCGGTATCGTGGTGAACGCACATTGGCAGAGTGCATTCGTCATCGTCATACTGGTCCATCACCTTTCGTGAGGGTATGGGGGGGCTATTGATACACGTCTCAGTCACCTCTTCTTCTCATTGACTGCCCTTTGAAGAGTGCATGTTACATTTCTGGTGTGTTACGACACGTGGCTCTACCCTTTATTCGAGCCCTGCGAAACCCTACGTTTTAGCAAGATAATGCCCGCCCTCATGTTGTTGGTATTGTACGGACGTTCCTTGATACGGAAAATGTTTTGCTGCTTCCCTGGCCTGCACGTTCACCAGATCTCTCACCAATAAAAAACTTCTGGTCCATGGCTCCTGAGCGACTGGCTCGTCACCATACGCCAATCTTTACGATTGATGAGCTGTGGCATCGTGTTGAAGATACATGGGCCTCTGTGCCTATACACGCCATCCAATCTTTATTTGACTCAATGCCCACGCGTATAAGTGCTGTTATTACTGCCAGAGATGGTTGTTCTCGGTACTGATTGCTAAGGATTTATGCACCAAATTTCTTGAAAATTTAATCACTTGTTATTTCCAGTATAATATACACTGAAGTGACAAAAGTCATGGGATACCTCTTAATATCGTGTCGGCCCTCCTTTCGGCCGGCGAAGTGCAGCAACTCGACGTGCCATGGACTCAACAAGTCGTTGGAAGTCTTCTGCAGGAATATTGAGCCATGCTGTCTCGATAGACGTCCATAATTGTGAAAGCGTTGATGGTGCAGGATTTTGGGCACGAACAGACCTCTCGAAGATGTCCCATAAATGCTCGATGGGATTCATGTCGGGCGATCTAGGTGGCCAGATCATTCGTTGGAATTGTCCAGAATGTTCTTCAAACCAATCGCGAACAGTTGTGGCCCGGTGACATGGCGCATTGTCAGCCATAAAAATCCCATCATTGTTTGGGTACATGAAGTTCATGAATGGCTGCAAGTGATCTCCAAGTAGCTGAACATAAGTATTTCCAGTCAATGTTCGGTCCAGTCGCACCAGAGGACCAAGTCCATGCCATGAAAAAACAGCCCACACCATTACGGAGCCACCACCAGCTTGAACAGTGCCTTGCTGACAGTTTGGATCCATGGTTTCGTGGGGTCTGCGCCACACTCGAACCCTACCATCAGCTCTTACCAACTGAAATCGTGACTCATCGGACCAGGCCACGGTTTTCCATTCATCTAGGGACCAACCGATATGCTCACGTGCCCACGAGAGTCGCTGCAAGCGATGTCGTTCTGTCAGTAAAGGCACTCGAGTCGATCTTCTGCTGGAATAGCCCAAGAAAGCCAAATTTCTCCGCACAGTTCTAACAGACAAGTCCCTTGTACGTCCCACATTGATTTCTGCGGTTATTTGACGCAGTGTTGCTTGTCTGTTAGAATTTACGACTCTTTACAGACGTCGCCGGTCTCGGTCGTTAAGTGCAGGCGGTCAATCACTGCGCTGTCCATGGTGGGATGTTATGCCTGCAATTTCATACTCTCGGCACACTCTTGACACAGTGGATCTGGGAATGTTGAATTCCCTAACGATTTCCGAAATGGCATGACCCATGCGTCTAGCTCCAACTAACATTCCGCGTTCAAAGTCTGTTAATTCCCGTCGTGCGGTCATCATCACGTCAAAACCTCTTCACATGAATAACTTGAACAGAAATGAAAGCTCTGCGAAAGCACTGCGCATTTATACCTGTTCTACGCGATGCTACTGCCATCTGAAAATTTGCATATTGCTATCCCATGACTTTTGTTACTTCAGTGTATTTGTCCACTAAATATCATTTTGTTATCTGCATTTCTTCATGGTGTAGCAATTTTAATGGCCAGTAGTGTATATCTAAGACAGGGGTGGCCAATCCGCTGCCCGCCTTGAACATTTTTCCGGCGCCTAAGATTTATCATACTATTTTATAATGGCCAAAGAAGTGAAAACCAATGCATTAAAAAAATGCATTATTTGTATATCCATATATTCAAAAATTAACTGTCGAAATTATGAAAAAAAATTAGCATTGATTTTAAAATAATATTCTTGCTAATATATGACGGATATTGTCTGTTTTATTTATAAGTTTACAGTTATGTGTTCGCAGAATAATTAAATTATATTATGCGATCTAGGGGGCTGATGGCCAAGTAGCTAGCGCTCGGTTCCACAGGGTTCGAGTCGCGGTGGTGCCATGGATGTTTGTAGGGGAGAAATTATACTTAATTTTTCTAATTTTAAACAATAACTCTTCTTTAGACTGACGATTTGATTTATTTCTATGGTGATTAAAATGTATGCCGACTTGCCGATTTTAGTGCATTTTCAGGAATTTTACATAATCGTATTTTATAAACGACCGTCAATATTCTATTACACTATTGGACATTAAAATTGCTACACCAAGAAGGCGACAAGCTACAGATGTGAAATTTAAACTACAGGATGAAGGTGCTGTAATATGCAAATGATTAGCTTTTCAGCGCATTCAGATAAAGGAAGCGCCGATAGCAACAACTACAATGTGTTAAAATGAGGAAATTGTTCAACTTGTTTCTCATACACAAATTGCATGTGAACTTTGTTGCTTGGTGAAAATTTGTTATGATGCCTCGTGTAAGAAGCAGAAATCGATGAGTTAAGGAAGGTAATACGGAACGCCGGGCTGGATCTCAACGGCTCCCTATCACTAGCAACCGAGAAGAGAGGCATGTTATCTGCATGGCCTTAATGGATCGTGCAGCCACGTCACGAGCCCTGAGTCAAGAATTGGGGTCAGCACGAACAGTTCGACGACGTTTGCAGCAGCATGGACTCTCCGCTCGGAGACCATGGCTGCGACTACCTTTGACGCTGCATCACAGACAGGAGCGTCTTCAATGGTGTGATCAACGACGAACCTGGGCGCACGAATGGCGAGACGTCATTTTTTCAGATGAATCCAGGTTCTGTTTACAGCATCAAGATGGTCGCATCCGTGTTTGGCGGCATCGTGGTGAACGCATATTGGATGCGTGCATTCGTCATCGTCATACTGGCCCATCATCTAACGTGATGGTGTGGGGTGTTATTGGATACATTTCTCGATCACTTCTGGTTCGCATTGACGGCACTTTGAACAGTGCACGCTGTCATTTCTGGTGTGTTATGACATTTGTACCCTTTATTCGAGCCCTGCGATACCCTACGTTTCAGCAGGATAATGCACGACCCCATGTTGCCGGTACTGTACGGATCTTCCTTGATACGTAACCGGAAATGAAGAATTTTCAATATCTTTACCTTCATTATTTCCTCAATATTGACTGTAAAACTTGTTCTAATATAAATAAAAAGCCTCAAATAATGTTTTTATCAATTAAAAAAGTTAAAATTACTGGTATCACTTGGAATCTGGAAAGAAAGAATCTGGCTACAAGCTGTTATCTGAAAGCTTGTTTACATTTGCTGTTGTATGTTATTATGGAAATCTATTCAGTAATTAACTTTTCCATTTGTTTTGTAATTTCTTTCATCCTAAAAATAATAAAACATTTTTTTTTTTTTGAAGAAGAAGAAGAAGAAGAAAAAAAGAAAAGATATATTTTAAAAGTTTGAATTTGAATAAAATATATTGAATGAAAAGTTGTGAATCAAACTGTTTGTGAATCAAAACATTGAACTTTTCTATGCTGAAAGTTTGTCAACATTTTTAAAGGATATATGTCGTGAACTGTTATTTCAAACACTGTGTGTTGCATTTGATTAAGAATTCTAAAATGAAATGTGAGCTATAAGATAATAGAATATAGACAATATAATTTTTAAAAAAGATGATGAATTTTGAGGATTTTTTGAAAAGTGTGAAAATGAAGTAAACTCTGTAATTATTTGATATAATGATAACATTAAAATTTTCTAAAAGGCATTATAATAGTTGCAAGTTGAAAATCAAGGACATTTTATTTTAAAAACTTTTGTTATTTGAATAACATAGAATTTGAGTTATAAATTTGAGTGATTTGAATACTGTCGAAGGAAAAAGTCAAGTTGATAAATAGTACTTTTAAGTTGGAAGTTATTTAAAGAAAACAAAACAAATAAATAAGTGTTTATATTAATAAAGGAGAATTTAAAGCTCAATAACATTTTTATTTAAGTACATTTGTTTTCATTTACATTTAAAAGACATTATTTACATTAATTTAGACTACATTATTTGGCTGGTGAGCATTCATCCAGCCTATATATATATTAACGAAGGATTGAAATCTCTGGCCAAAATGTTCAATACGATACCAAGCTCTTCTGGCTTCCATTTCTTCAAAACTGTCAGAATCTGAAAAGTCTGGTTCTCCCTCTGGTGGTCCGTATATGAGGGAGAATTCGTAGGTGTTTGTGGTTTGATCCAAATATCCTAGTACAGAAGACAGATCAGGCTCATACTACAAAAGGAGAGAAAATTATTGCAGGATTTTCAAATTAAGAATAATTATTCTGAATGTAATATATATTTTTAAAGAAAGGATATTCTTAATGAAATTTTGTCTACGTAATTAATTACACTCATGTCCATAAATTAAGGATAATTCAGAATCACACAGAAATTGAACTCTAAAATAAAAATTTCACCTGTAGAATTATCACACACGTCTTGAAGAAGAATATGCAAATTACAGGAAACCACCAGATGGCGCGGATAGTACGTCACAATGACGAGAGTGTAAGAGAGGGGTATATAAGGAATGGTGGCAAAGAAGTAAAATTGTTCACAAGCGCTTTAAAAGCCTTTCAGTGCAATAATCGCATAGTTATGGCACAAAGGAAGCATTTGGATGATTTTTTACGTGGTAGAATTATCGGACGACTGGAATGTGGACGTACCCAGCTGGAAGTATCCGAGGAACTTGGAATCGTCCAGAGTGTCATCTCCAGGCTTTGACAACGATTCCAAGATGATGATAATGTGAGTAGATGTTACAGCACAGGTCGCCCCCGAGTTACAACGCCGAATGAGGACCGGTATTTAGCAGTTACTGCCAAAAGAAACAGACGGAGCACAGCATCAGTCCTGTCTCGTCAGCTCTCTTCAGCTACCGGTACGACAGTTTCAAGGCAGACCGTGGACAGACGCTTAGGGCACATTGGTCTGCATGCTCGTAGGCCTGTCAGATGTGTTCCACTTAACCGCAACTCACTGTCGCCTGCGATTAACCTGGAGTAGAGAGCATGCATTGTGGACACCGCAACAGTGGTCTGGTGTGATGTTTTCCGACGAGTCCAGGTTTAGTTTGCAGTCTGATTCTCGCCGGACTTTCATATGGAGAGCGCCAGGTACCCGTTACCCCCAAGAGAACACCATTGAACGACACCGTTATGGTGGTGCAGGATGGCTCGTTTGGGGAGGAATTATTCTTGGGTCCAGAACTGACCTGCATGTTCAGAGTGTAACGATGACAGGCCACATCTATCGGGATGTCATTCTGGAACACCATGTACGTTTGTTTCGCGGCGCCATGGGTGCTGAATTTCTTTTTATGGATGACAACGCCCGTCCTCACCGTGCAAACATTGTAGACGAACGCCTTCAATTGAAGGATATCACCCGTATGGATTGGCCAGCATACTCACCGGACTTGAATCCAATAGAGCATGTGTGGGATATGCTTGGTCGACGAATTGCAGCCCGTCAACCCCCTCCCACCTGTCAACCGGAACTTCGGAGGGCATTGCTTGATGAGTGGTGTAATATTCTCCAAGATCAGATTGATAATTTGATACTCAGCATGCCTAGGCGTTGTAAGGCCTGTATTGCATCGTCCGGGAGACATACTCCATATTAACCATCATACTAACCATGTTATACTGTTTTTTGTAAATATGTTCTTTTTTTTAAATTTGCTGCAGGGAGTAAAAATCGCAATTCTTATTAATTATGTCAAACATATAGCATCTTTTTTGCTCTTTACCTTTTGTTTAATAAATAGACTTTACGAATAAGTCAAATTTGCTTTGCTTCTGTCTCTTTCTTTGCCTGAACTTCATTATCCTTAATTTATGGACATGAGTGTATTAAAGTGCTTTTTTTTTTTTAAATACAGGCCTCTTATCAAAGGATTATTCCCTCAGTTGTGAATAATCTTTTATTATTATTATTTCCAATGGCTGGGGTACATCAAACAGAATAACATATCACAATAAGTAAGAACAGAAGTAACAACAAGTACAGAAACATCAAAAGTTCAGATGAAAACCGGAGGATATTGCCCCATAAAGCTCCTTGCCTCCTATTATTTGGATGCCTCAACTTCTCTGGTGTCCTCCATGGTAGTGAATAATCTCTTGCACAAATGAAGTCCAAAACATGCGGGGTTTTTTTCAGGGTTTCAGGCGCCAATGTTCCCTGTGAGATCATTTAGTGATCTAGTAGTAGAAAAGAATCGATTCAATGTTTCCTGTTACATTTAGCTTACTTTGCTGCCACTGAAATTCGGAATGAATTTAGTAATAGTAATTTGGATTAGTTGTTAAATTTAAATCGATTATACTGTGATTGATGCAAGAATTAACAAAATATAATAATAATAATTTTTTATATTATTATTGTAGTAATATTGTAGTAATAATATGTAGTAGGATTCAATTTAACTTACTTTTTATTTCAAAGATGAGCACATACTTCATCAAATGTCTATTTCACTTAGAAAATGTAATTAGAAATTTTTTGACTGGTTCTCAAATATTGGCGAAAGATTAAATTAGAGGACATAATTTTAGATTTAGTTTAATAAAAAGAATTTTATTAAATGTTTTTTAATTGTGGACTAGAAGAGGAGAATATTTGTTAACTTTTTAAAATCAACCGAATCTAGCAGTCTAATAGTCTTTTGATTGATCATTATCAATGAAATATTTTTGAAAACGTTCAAAGTCTCATTAACCCAAATGGTAAATAAAAATGTAATAATAACATGCATATTATTACAAAGGCACCACAGGCTTTTATTATTCATGATACAAAATTGTAACAAAATTTTATGAGAGGAATTATTTAATTCCTTGTTTCAAGTAGATTATATATATTTTTTTTACCTTTTTGTATCCTGCATTATTTTTTGCACTTTAAATAAAAGCTCTTATTTTATAAAAACAATTTCTAATTATTTTCATTATACTTACATAGAAGATAACTTTAGCAGGAATGACTGAATTACATTTTTTAAAGTCAATTAATTATGATAGAAGGCAAGGATTCCTTTAAAGGCTGGACCATTGGGTTCCTGTCCCTCCCACACATTTGTATTGTACTTTTTACATGATTTGAAGAATGTTACCACCTAGCAATCATCATCTGTTTCATTGCTAATTTTGTATTACATTCGAGACATTATTTATTGCATTCATTATTTAATCTAAGACACAAAATCATTGCAATGCTTCTTTCTAACATTATCAATGAAAATTTATTTTTTAACTTCTAATGTGATTGAGAGAGAATTTTATGCAAAAGACTTGTAAATAGAGAAAATAAACATTGAATAGATAAAAGGAAATGAAACTGACTGATGAAAAGATTCTTTCCAATAGCAAGTCTCTTTTGGATTATCACAATTATTTGGAAAATATTAAGCTTTTCTGCATTTTTGTACTGCTACACCAGGGAATTTTTTCAGTACTAGTTATTGTTAGACATATTTAAAAAATAATAATTTGAATTTAGATGAGGCCATCGACTGAAAATTTATTACTCAGCTATCTCCAAAAAAATACCCTGAATGATGATATAAAACTCAAAAATTATTCTCTAACTTGATTTGGAATTTTTGAAAGAATGTTTCTTACGTTAAGCATTTTCATCACTTTAAAACTTACATGTTCTAAATTTCATTTATCTTAAAAATGTTTGAACTTACTTCTTGAAATTCAAATTCAAACCATCGGGTGGTATACTGTTGACCAGTTATTCTCTGGTAGGTAATTTTTAAAAATTTTTTCAACACGTAAATTGAATTTATGTGACATATTTTGATCATCAAGTTAGCTGAAGGTGTTGGTTCATTTTCACTGTCTTCGGCAGGCGATGGTACTTCGTTCAAAAAGGACACTTTTGTAGAGATATACGAAAGAAGAAAGCCAACAAAATAAGATTGCCATGTTTCCTACAAAAAAAAGGAAAAAAGAAAATTAAGTATATCTACCTTTTAGCAGAATATAATTTTTTGAAACAAAATTATCTAAATGACTTTTAAAAAAGACTGCACTTGCATAATTTAGTGTGCTTATATGATACTTTTAATATTTGAAAGAATATATTCTTTTATTAACTTGAATACTTTTAAAATTTCATATAAATCTATTTCATCACAATAATATAAGGTAAGAGTCATGAAAACATCTTTGTGTTCAAGATGCTCTAATAACCGCTGAAACTTAATTATGGGAAAATTCCTTAACTTGTTCAGGAATTATCAAAATTGTTAAAATTTCAAATTAATGTTCAAAAGTTTCTAATTAATTTCTTT
This sequence comes from Caerostris darwini, assembly GCA_021605075.1. Classification (NCBI taxonomy): domain Eukaryota; kingdom Metazoa; phylum Arthropoda; class Arachnida; order Araneae; family Araneidae; genus Caerostris; species Caerostris darwini. The sequence goes on along the minus strand of BPLQ01010519.1, from coordinate 7,910 downwards.
AATAATTAATTTTAAATTAATTATTAAAGAAGTGTTTATTAGGATACTAGATTACTTCTAATGACAATATGAGGAACTTCAAATCTAGAACATTTTTAATGAATGTCAAGAAATATGTCACAATTAAGCAAAATGTTATTTCAAATGTTTCAAGCATTTTTTTAAGCAATGTTATAATGCCAATGATATACATGACAATGATTCTTGGAGTTTATGAACAGTTTGTACCTGTTTAACTTTACTTAACGCAGGATATAATGATACCACTAAATTAATGCATTTCGTATTTTCAGTATCAAAAATAAACATTTCTTGTAAAAAAAAAAACCTTTGAAAATAAACATTTCATCAACATGTACTACGTGAACATAGTATTAACATATACGCAACATAAACTAATACAAAAATTGTTCAGATTTAACAACGAAATTGTAAGAATAACAAAATAAAGCGGTAATATTTCAGAAATATTATGTGACATAAGATATAAATCCTATTCACACGAGCACGAATTCCATTCGCAAACTCATTAAAAACCGGTTTTCAGAAACCACTATCGGAAAATCACATGCTTCACCCTCGTTGTGTCAAGAACCGGTTTCCCCCCACATCAAAAATTTGCTCAGTAAGATACGCCGTTGGTTGTTTTTTCCGATCAGACACAGACGATCGGAGCAAAATCACCTAGGGGTGATTCGACTCGTACTATCTGAATGACAGTACACTTTCGCCTCCTAAGACAGTTTATTTTTAGAATGAAGCGAATTCAGTGTGGATTTAAACGTTTATGAGATGCATTAACTCATTGTGTATTTGAAGAGCCCCTTTGGCTTAACAAGCCGGATTGACGCAGTAGAGAAACGAATCTCTGACCGCGAGGTTGAGGGTTCGAATCTGAACTCAGCTTCTTTCGCTATTCTGCTGCGATGTGCACTTTAATGATTTTCTACCGACTAATGATATGGTAGGTTTTCTTTTTTACCTCTTTTTTTTGTTAGGAAAATAAAAGGATTAGAAGAAATTTATCAAAAAATAAAAAGAAAAAGAACTTTGGTTCTGAGAACTGCCTTTTTTTTTTTTTTTTTTTTTTTTTTGAGAACATTAACCATTTGCTTTTTAGATCATCATTGCGGGCTCCCACCGTTCAGCATACCCTTTATCACCATGATTATATCTTGAATAGTTTTGTGGCAATGACAACTGGTCCCTAATTGTACCTAATTCAAACTTAAATTCTTTTAATCTTAATTTTAATTTTTTTTTTTTTTTTTCATCTTACTTTTATTTATTTTTAATATTTTTTATAATTTTTTAGAGCATCATTTATTAAATTTTAGAAAGTTTATCTTTTATTCAATACTAACATTTAAGCAGCCAATTAAAATTGTAAACTTATATATGAATTAAGATCAGGAGGTTAAGGGGTCTATCCTCATTGGTACTCCGTAATCGGTACCCCAGTTGCCAGTTCTTAGAATGAGTACCATATGCCTTCGGGCGGGGCGGTCTATAGTGACATAAACATATGTCTGTATATCTTCTTAGAAGGAGTGAGCTTTAATTTAATTATTAATTTTGCAATCTTTTAAATTAAGATTTTAGCCTTCTTTTCTAATGGCTAGGACAGGTACTTGCTTTCATTGACATCTGACACACAAAACAACCAATCTGTAGCCAACTGTTTTACTAGAATGCAATTTAAATGAGCCATCCTTTTTCCTTAGCTAAGTAGGAGTGCAAGATGTAAATACACAGTTCTTAAGCTACTGAGCATTCCCTAAAGTAAGCTAATTTCATTTCCTAAAAATTTATATATTTTAAGAACTTTTTTGTTTATTTTACAAAAAATAGAAAATTTTTTTTGTTTATTTTACAAAAAATTGAAATTTTTTTTTGTTTATTTTACAAAAAATAGAAACATACCTGAGGTGAAGTTTCCGAAACTGCCATCATATATCTATATCTATGATATCTATATCATATATCTATATCCAATCTATATCTATGAGCTGAAAACAAAAGTAACTGTTAAATATTTAAAAAAAATTTTTCAATATAAAATTTTTAATTCTGACTAATATCCAAAGAACTTCCTTAAATTATCGATAGTTATATTTAATTTTTAATAGTAGTTTAGATGTACAGCTTTTAATAATATATAAATTTAATATGAAATATAAATGAAATTCATACAAATATAAGGTACAAATACAAATATAATACAATGTCAGATAACTAAACAAATAACCTTATTATGAAGAAAATTAAATCTTTAAATAGCATAAAATTAAATCTTAAATCAAAAGTAAGATACAAAAACTGTGAATCAGCATTCTGATAGCAAAATAAATGACCTTATTAAATAGGAAATTAAATCTACAAGATAAACCATAAATTCAATTTTAATTTTTTTATGTTTTGATTTAATCTTGAACAAAAATATTTATTTACTTTTTTTCAATTATTACTGAATAAGAAAGTAAATAATTAAATTATATTTATTTTTATTATTATTTATATTATTTATATTTTTATTTATTACTTTAATTTATTGACTGTAATAATAAGCCTATTAAGCTAAAAATTTAAATGTCAGACAATGTCAGATAATTAAACAAATAACCTTATTATGAAGAAAATTAAATCTTTAGAATAATTAATAAACTAAAATTAAAATTTATTAATTATTTATTTATTAAATCTTGAACAAAAATATTTATTTTATTTTTTCAATTCTTGCTGAGTTAGGAAGTAAATAATTAAATGATATTTATTTTTATTATTATTATTTATATTGTTATTTTAATTTATTGAGAGTAACAATAAGCCACTTACAAAAATGTAAATGTCAGATAACTAAACAAATAACCTTATTATGAGGAAAATTAAATCCTTAGAATAATTAATAAATTAAAATTAAAATTTATTAGTTATTTATTTATTAAATCTTGAACAAAAATATTTATTTTATTTTTTCAATTCTTGATGAGTTAGGAAGTAAATAATTAAATGATATTTATTTTTATTAATATTTATATTATTTTTATTTATTTTTTATTATTTTAATTTATTGAGAGTAATAATAAGCCACTTATAAAAATGTAAATGTCAGATAACTAAACAAATAACCTTATTATGAGGAAAATTAAATCTTTAGCATAATTAATAAATTTAAATTATAATTTATTATTTATTAAATCTTGAAAAAAAATATTTATTTTTATTATTATTTATATTATTTTTATTTTTTAATTATTATTTTAATTTATTGAAAGTAATAAGCCACCTTATAAAAATTTAAATGTCAGACAACTAAACAAATTACCTTATTATGAAGAAAATTAAATCTTTAGAATAATTAATAAATTAAAATTAAAATTTATTAATTATTTATTTACTAAATCTTGAACAAAAATATTTTACTTTTTCAATTCTTGCTGAATTAGAAAGTAAATAATTAAATTATATTTATTTTTATTATTATTTATATTATTTTTAATTTTATTTTAATTTATTGAAAGTAATAATAAGTCACTTATAAAAATTTTAATGCCAGGCAATGTCAGATAACTAAACAAATAACCTTATTATGAAGAAAATTAAATCTTTAGAATAATTAATAAATTTAAATTTAAATTAATTTATTTATTTATTAAATCTTGACCAAAAATATTTATTTACTTTTTTCAATTTTTACAGAATTAGAAATTAAATAATTAAATTATATTTATTTTATTATTACTTATATTATTTTTATTTATTATTTTAATTTATTGAAAATAATAATAATAAGCTACTTATAAAAATTTAAATGTCAGACAACTAAACAAATAACCTTATAATGAAGAAATTAAATCTTTAGGATAATTAATAAATTAAAATTAAAATTTAGTAAATATTTATTTATTAAATCTTGAACAAAAATATTTATTTTATTTTTTCAATTCTTGCTGAGTTAGGAAGTAAATAATTAAATGATATTTATTTTTATTATTATTTATATTTTTTATTTATTATTTTAATTTATTGAGAGTAATAATAAGCCACTTATAAAAATGTAAATGTCAGATAAATAAACAAATAACTTATTATGAAGAAAATTAAATCTTTAGAATAATTAATAAATTTAATTTATAATTTATTATTAATTTATTTATTAAATCTTGAACAAAAATGTTTATTTTTAATATTATTTTTATTTTTTAATTATTATTTTAATTTATTGAAAGTAATAAGCCACCTTATAAAAATTTAAATGTCAGACAACTAAACAAGTAACCTTATTATGAAGAAAATTAAATCTTTAGAATAATTAATAAATTAAAATTTATTAATTATTTATTTATTAAATCTTGAACAAAAAAAAATTACTTTTTTGAATTCTTGCTGAATTAGAAAGTAAATAATTAAATTATATTTATGTTTATTATTATTTATAAAATTTTTTATTTTATTTTAATTTATTGAAAGTAATAATAAGTCACTTATAAAAATTTAAATGTCAGGCAATGTCAGATAACTCAACAAATACCTTATTATGAAGAAAATTAAATCTTTAGATTAATTAATAAATTTAAATTTAAATTAATTAATTTATTTATTAAATCTTGACCAAAAATATTTATTTACTTTTTTCAATTCTTACTGAATTAGAAATTAAATTATATTTATTTTATTATTATTTATATTATTTTTATTTATTATTTTAATTTGTTGAAAGTATGCCACTTATAAAAATTTAAATGTCAGGCAATTAAACAAATTACCTTATCATGAAGAATATCAAATCTTTAGAATAATTACAAATTTAAATGAAAATTTATTAATTATTTATTTATTAAATCTTGAATAAATATATTTATTTACTTTTTTCAATTCTTACTGAATTAGAAAGTAAATAATTAAATTATATTTATTTTTATCATTATTTATATATTTTTTTTTTTTATTTATTATTTTAATTTATTAAAAGTTATAATAAGCCCCTTATAAAAATTTAAATGTCAGATAACTAAACAAAAGACCTTATTATGAAGAAAATTAAATCTTTAGAATAATTAATAATATTAAATTAATTTTTTTTTATGTTTTTACTTTTTTATTGTAATTTAAATCAAAAGTAAGATACAAAAACTGTGAATTAGTATTCTGATGGTTAAAGAAAAGACCTTATTAAATAGGAAATTAAATCTACAGGATAAACCATGAATTTAATTTTGATTTTTTTATGTTTTGATTTAATCTTGAACTAAAATATTTATTTACTTTTTTCAATTATTACTGAATTAGAAAGTAAATAAATAAGCTATTTATAAAAATTTAAAATTTGAGTTAATTTAAAGCACCAAATCACCTAAAATAAGATGACTGATTTTATTAATAAAAAATAAATATGCAATCAAATTTTAATTTTAAAAGGCGATAAAAATAAATGGCACGAAAATACCCAAATACAACAGTTAAATTTTAATTTCCATTCAAATTTGATTTTAATCATTCCTTCATATAACTGCTATAATTCGGCCGCCATTATTTGTAGGAAAGAAATAAAAGCATCCTTGAAATCCAAATTTTGAATTTTATTAAAATCAAATAAAAAAAAATTTATTTCATCAAAATAGCATTTTTTTTGGTACTTATGTATTAACGGTACCTTGGCGACAGACTTGGCGGTTTTTGAGTGTCGCCAATCTTTATTATTTGGAATAAAAATATTTTGAAAGCGTTTTGATTTTAAATGAAGTGTTTCATATATATTTTATAATTTGGAACAAAAATTTTAAGTGTAGATTGGCGCCAAATATGTAGCTGCGGTTGGCGCCTGTGCTCTTTATTGGCGCAACTGTCGCCAAGGTACTGTTAATACGTAAGTACCTTTTTTTTTTCAGATAGTCGAATACTTAAGATAAAAAACAGCCATTTGATGCCAAATACCAACGGCCCCTGTTTTGCGATTTTACCGAAACGGAAACTCTAAATATATAATGAGGTGGATAAACAAATAACATTGTTATTAGTATAATTCTTAAGCCTAATTTTATTAAGCCTTACTTATTTGCTATATTTTCTATTCTAAATAAAATCGAAAATAAGAATAAGAAACTATGAATAAGTATTCTCATGGTTAACAAAATGACTTTATTAAAATGAAAATTAAATCTACAGGATTAATTTTAATTTTGCTTACGTTTTAATTTAATCTTGCATAAATGAAGATTTATTTGTTTACTGTTTTAATTGTGTCTGAAATCGAAAATAAATAAATTAACTACTTGTTATAAAACTTAAGATAAAAATGAGATATATTGTTGATTAATAAGTAAATATTTAAATTTTTTATTCATTTATGCATTTTCTTGTATTTTTTTTTAAAATTAATTTTCAAGGGAAACATATGACCGCCATTTTGTCACAACAAATAAAAATGAAAACTATTGAAAACCGACTAAAAATAAACTATTATAAAAGTTACTAAAAGATTAAGAAAATGAATGTATAATAATACATTATGACTTACAAAATTATACAATACAATATTAAATTATAACGGAATACAAATTCAATGCAATACAGTGTTCAATTATAACGGAGTTTTCCGTTAAGATAAAAATATTTAACATAATTATTATTAATGTAAATTAATTAATCTTTGATAAATACATTTCATTTCATACATTTTGCTATTTATTCATCAAAAAAGAAACTAGCCTGTGTCCAAGAAATGAATTCCCAACAATCAAAATCACATCTAAATGCCTACTTATAAAAAGACTATACTAACATTGCCAGATATTTAATTAAGTTTCCCAAGTAAAAGTAATTTGGAAGGATTGCCATAAATCTCGATTAATATATTTCAGTTCGAGTTTTTAAATTTATGAGACAATTGCATAATCTGCTCTTTTTATTATTATTATTATTTCAATCCGTTAGACAGGGTAAAATTTTTTATTTATGCTTAGTGATTCATAATCTAAAGTATAAATATGAGTTTCATTTTCATAAAAGCTATAAATAAAAAGATTTTTTTGAAAGTTATGATTACGTAACAAATCGAATGGATGAAACCGAACTTTGCTCGTAATCATATTTAACATTTAATGTTTATTTATTCTTTTTTCCCTGTTTGAAATATATGTTCTTACAACTGTTTGGTCAAATGTTTAATATTCAGTATTCTTTTTATTACGCATTAAAATTTTCATATTTAGAAGTTTATAAGAGAATTATTTACACATAACAATATTTTTTTAATGTGCCTTGTATGATACAGCCGTTATCAAACAAAAATAAGATTATGTAGTTATTACTTTTTAAGAATTTATCCAGTAAAATTGCTTTATCTTGCATAACTTTGCATATATATGTATTTATTTTTAGGAATTGAAAATTTGAACTCAAAAAAATTATTTGTAGGAAGGTTGTATTAAATGTCAAATACAGTCTTTTGTTTGTTAGCATTTATTTGATAATTTCGGCAAATGCGCAACAGAGGCAATCATTTTTATGTTGTTAATTATTAATTTTTTAAAAATTATTATTCCTTTAAACTACTTAATTGGTCTTAATTGTTTGATTAATCGCTTTTTTTTTCTATAAAAATACACAAAATGTTCTCTGCTTTTGCAAAAGCTAGTATTTAGTGTATTTTTATGTAAGAATATAGCCTAGTTAGCAATAGTGACAATTTTAATAAAATGCTTGACAGTGCTGGCTAGTAAATTATTCACAAATTTAATAAATTTCCCAATTTTGACAAGCTAAATACCACCCATAAAAGACTCCTGAAAGTAATCTCTCTGTACAATTTCTATCAGTATTTTAAACAATCATGGATTTTTTCCAAATTATTGCAAATACTAAAAAAGATTTAATTTACTGAAAACCGCATAGATAAGCTGGAATGGATG